>PVNU02003814.1:1800000-1969449 GCA_003013855.2 Liriodendron chinense | reverse complement strand
CCGAGGGATTTTTAATAAAAATGGGTATCGATCTCGACCATCAAAATCAGAATCAATGACCCAAAATTTTTTCCAAAAAAAAAGAAAACAAAAAAATGTCTTTCCTCTTTTAAAGTTTTGGGTCCGAAAACCTTAAACTAAGTCGGGATCAACGTCCCGAGAGATTTTTAATAAAAACCAACATCGATCCTAGCCTTTCGGGCCAAGATCTGATGATCTGGATCATTTCGAAAAACAAAAAAAAACATGTTTGCCCCTCTTTTGTACAGTTTCATGGTCCGAAGACCTTAAACTACACTGGGATTAATTTCTCGGGGGACCTTTCTCGCTTTCAACTAAAAACCGGCATCGGCCTCGACCGTTGGGATCATGGTTCGATAACCCGGATCATCTCAAAAATACCAAAAATATTTTAAAGCTTTCCATAAAAACCAGTGTCAATCTCGATTACTCGAGTTGAAGTCTGGAACTTTTTCAAAACAAAAAAAATATATATACAATATAAAACAAAAAAAAGTTTTCATCACCAGTTTTAATCCATCAATTTATCCCCAGTGGTCCGAAGACCTAAAACTACACTGGGATTAACTTCTCGGGGGCTTTCTTTCCTAACCTGTCCCAGACATGGCTGACACTTGATCGTACGGGTGTCTGGAATCTTTTAAACAGGTAAAGGCTGAGGCGGGCAGAACTCCGCAATCCTGTTCGTGTTGAACGCACCGTGATAGACAACCTTGAGTTGGAAGTCGCTGTTGAAGCTGACGGATGTTCCCTGTTCCTAGAACTCATGAAGGGGATTAAGGCTGTTGGGAGGTGAAGCTCACCCTCACGGAATTGTGAGCAACGTAAGACCCCAAACTGGATTGACTAAGGGAAATGTGAGGATGTGGCTCATCTTGTGGCCGAAGGAGTCCGTCGGACGATACGTGGTCTATGTGCATTGCACATGAGGAACAGGCAACTTTGTGGGTGTGTTGACTGAAAACCCTCAAAATCCCCTCATCCGAAGATGTAAAACTACGGCACTTAACTGTGTGAGACTCGTCTTGCTCGCTGACGTAAAATGGATCGGGTGCCTTACCAGCAGTAGAAGCTGGAAGTGGATGAAAATTCCACATCTTTTCCCTGCATTTCAGAAAAATCACAAAATACAAAAACATTGCAAAATCACCTCTTCAAAAATCACAAAAATATTTCCCTTGCTTTCAATCAAAATATTGTCAAAAATCACAAAAATATTTCTCTTGCTTTCAAAGAAAATATCCTCAAAAATACAAAAATATTTACTGTGTTTTCAATAAACCAATATCTACCCTCTCAGGTAAAGATTCGGACCACATATTTACAAAAATCACAAAAATTAGCATCCCCAGCACTACAATTCAGGAGTCTTGAACTCCGCTCACTTCACAGTATGGGATGACGGATCCAATTGCCCGCAAATTGGAATCTTGACCAAAATGGGCAACCGAACACCATCTCAATCACATGTATGCCCAGAAGAACATCTTGAAGTCGAATGATATCCTCGTACATTCTCATTAGCAAAGAAACAGCATCTTGGGACGATGGACCTGATCGACCACGGGTCGGGATCTTGACCAATCCGCTGTCCAAATCTTCGTATCAAAAAGAAAAATCCCCAAGGGAAGCACAACCCTACAGGCAATAAGCTCAAAGTTCTCTACACCCATAGCAAAAGCAAAATCATCAAACTGAAAGAGAATGAGCCAAAGCCATGCATTCATCATGCATCTCCATGCATCAGCATCCATCGCATCAATCATCATGTTTACCTGCTTTCAAAATAAAAGTCGGTTAGCTAAAGACCCCACAGGCATCCCTAGTGGAGGCACATGCGAACCAGATTTTCATTTCAAAAAGACAAAAAATATTTCTATTTGCAAATAAAAACCCCACGGAGTATCACTCCCCAGAGTGGGTATCTTTTCAAAAATCCAAAAATATTTTTCCAGTAGAGCGTTCTGCCTCCAACACGCTGGGAGATCTTCCATATCTCTGGGTAGGAGCCGACGCAAAAATCAAATAAGATCCGATGTCTCGCGGTTTCCCCGGAGACCATCGGATCCAATGCACTCAAAGTACGGTCGAACTGAACTCCAGTGTCAGTGCGGTCGTACCACATGCCAAGATACGAAAAGATGAAAAGCCAAAAGGCTCGGTCAAAGAAACCATTTGAACAGGTGGAAACGATGAATTGTAACCCAAGTATCAAAATCAGCAGATTGGGTGGAAAGAGTTCACCCGCACATACCTAGGCGTGGATGCCTGAAGTACCTTGACTGAGTCCAAGTCGGCGTAGTAGAATCCCGTAAGACTATCGGACGCAGGGCGTCTAACCACTTTGACAGTCAAGCGAAACAAGTACTCCTGGAGTGATCTGGGAAAACATCAAACATACAATCAATCACAGGGTCAGTAACCTCGTAAGACTGTCGACGCAGAGGCTCTGCTGTACCTTTCCGATGTTAGTACCGGTCGGGAATGGAAGGGTTGCGATTGGGTACCCAGGTTGCAGCAAACTGCAGGGACAATCGCAACGTTTTCTCCAAACTCTCGCGGTATGTGCAAGTGAGCGATCTCCAAACGATCAACTGGCACAGATGCAAAAGCAAGCAAAGATTTCAGACCATGATCCATGAATGACCAGGTCAGAAGTGGGGTGTCCACTCGCTTTGGCATTCGGTTGCATGCAACCTCTGCCAAAGAGGGGCATTTGTAGACACCCCACCTTCGGCTACACTGTTGGTAGAGATAGCTGGTTGAACGGAGGACCATACCCCCAAATCCCAAGTCCAAACTCAGCCAAACTCACCCTTGTAAGCCCCATTCCATAGCCCAGTTCAAGCCTGAACCCAGTCAACCCAGTCCTAAACACCACCCAGAAAAACCCCCCATAAAAAAGGCCAGTCAAAAAATCCCAAAAAAAGTCAAACTCACTGAGTCAACTCGCTGAGTTAACCCGCTGAGTCAACCCGTCGAGTCAAAACACCGAGTCAACCCGTCGAGTCAACCCGTCGAGTCAAACCACCGAGTCGACCCGCTGAGTCAACTCACTGAGTCGACCAGCGAGTCCAACAGCAGCCCCGAGGGAACGGCCGTACTCGCTGGAAACCGAGGAGCGGCCGTACGGGCGGCCCATGGCAGGCCGCCCGGACAAAATTACGACTTCTGCCACTCTCTGCTGCTATAAATACCCCCCCTCCCCTTCTCATTTCAACAGGCCATTCGAGTCCATTTCAGCCCGAGAGCTCTGAGTCCATCTCTCCACCCTTTAGCCCATTTTTCCACCAAGGAGAGCCCGAGTGAGGAGAGTCTACCCTGGTCCAGCCTAGCCTGACCACTGGTCCAAGCCTCCCAAGCCATCCAAGTCTTGATCCAGCCACTCGAAGCCAATCCTTGCGACACCTCCGTCCACCCAGCTACTCATTTTCCAGCATCATCTCATTTGCATCTAGCATAAGTGCAACATTTACTTTTCTTCCAACCCCCCTGCTTCACTACAAGCACCTTGATTACTCAAACACACATGCATATGTCTTTATATTAAGCACCTGTCAGTTCGAGCGTATGCTCTGGGCTTGCCCGTTGTTGGAACCTGCCCATCAGAAACTCTTACTGTTCAGACCTGCATTCACGCTTCACCATAAAACACCTTGATCATTCAAGCACACTGCATACGTCTTATATTAAGCACCTGTCAGTTCGAGCGTACGCTCTGGGCTTGCCCGTTGTTGGAACCTGCCCATCAGAAACTCTTACTGTTCAGACCCGCATTCATGCATCATGTCATCCATGAGAATATACGAGGATTAAATTAGACTTTCAAGTATTCGATCGATTCTGTGAAGTAGAGACCGTACTTCGGTACGGGCAGTGTGTGGGGTGCTTAACCTCTTCCCACCCTGTAACCGTGATCCCTTACCTTGAATCTCTGACCGCAGATCAACAGGAGTCATTTTAGAGGAAGGAATCTTCGGATTCCCTTCTCTAACGTTTCTACGGGGTCTAGCCGACTGTAGATTCGAAGTAACTGGCTAGTGGCGACTCTGGTCTTATATAAATTCACTTAAACACATCCAGCTCAATACGACAACCAAACGAAGCCCTCGAGAACGAGGCAAGCCAGTGGCACAAACGGCGATTTCGCACTCACGCACCTCTTCTTCTTCTTCTTCCGAAAGGAAAGGGAGAGCGAATGTCGTGTGGGAGCGCTGAAAAATCGGCGAGGGTCCACAGGGATAAAAGAAGGAATAATTCCTAATAAATTGGAAATAACTTAATTGATTATTAAAAATGAAATTACAACTCTTTAAATAAGGAACTCAAATACTTCGACTTCAACTAAAACACCTAACAACATGACTTATTATAAATAGTAAACTTATTATTTATAGACAACCTTTATTTCTACTAGACTTCGTGGTTTTTGGCTAAAAATAGTGTCTAATTTGTCTCAGCCATGTTATTCTCCAAACTTTTCTAAGCCCATTTCATATTGGACATAACTTCTACAACTCAAAGGGTAAAGAGATATGTTAAAATTAAACCTACTATTTATAGTAAAATGAAACTAAATAGAACTTTTGGTTGTCGATCTAATGAAATCTCACAAATCCAACGTGGGAAACCTAGCATAGCAATGTTGGTTGGCTTAAGTCCTCCTACTCCAAAAGAATCATGATCTGTTGCTGCTTCTCTGATTGGGCCAGCTTAGCCTAACAGTTTAGGCTAAGCTGGCCCAATCAGAGAGGTGAAAAGCAGTATTTCTTTGCTTGGTTCGATCAGAGGATCTAGATTTACCCCAAAATCATATATAATATGTCAAAAAACTCATCTCAATTTGTGAGATACGACTGATTTAAAATTCCGACGGTTCGGATAGTTTTCTGCTTCCAATCCAGCTTTTTCTAGTCCATCTTCTAACAAGAACATGTTCGATCCACGCCCTCCATCAAGGGGTTCTCCCTCTACATCATACGCTCATCTGTTAGGCCACTCCTATACAAACAAGATGGAGGGTTTAAAAGTGCCGACGGTCAGCATGTATGGTAAACCTGTGTCCTTGCTGGTGAGTGAAATAGACTGATTAGCTTTAATTAGCTTCGTGGAGAGGACAACCTTATTCACCGTCCAGATCTTCTAAATACTTTTCACCTCGTGTGGTTGTGCTAGCAATCCGAGGGAAATGATATGTGGAAATGCGCTTGCGTCAGTTCATTTTTCACGTTCTACTCCCATAAACGTGCCATTCTCTTGCAAGTCAGTCCACTGGCATATATACATACATGCTCCAGCGAGCCCAGTGCAAGGGAAAGAAAAGCACACGTGCATGGGCCCACCTCTTGATCATCTAAACTTCTCACACGGTAAGCCCATGGTGGATAACAGTGCCCCAGTGGACCATCTTTGTCCCTGCTAAAATGGAAATCACTGGTTATATGCCCTCATTTGCACCCCACCCATCGGACGGCTGATGTCATTTGATAAGTGAAATACAACAAGCAATACAAGTGCAGCCGTTCATCGAGGATCTCAAACGTTGGTATTATTTCTTCCATCGTGAATGTGGATGCGTAGAAATCATCCTCATTAGACATCCTATCATTGGGATCAATAGCTTGCAAAAGATATGTTTGAGGATAAGATCTAGCGGTCCACGTTCAACTGGATATACATATAGAGTCCGATTGAAAGGTCAGGATCTTCCGATCTAGGAAATAATGAAGTCATCCCTAGGTCAGCCCCATGGCATCAGATTTCTTGATCAGTGAATCATAGTTCTTGATCAACGAATCATAGACCGCCCATCAGCATCTCTACATTTATTGATGCCCACCGCCTTATAATTAGGGGCGGCAGTCGGTCAGGTCGACGTGTCGGTAGACGCACCCAACCCAATTTAAGCTGGCTCAGCCGCTCAGGGTATCAGGCTTGGGTTGAGCACATTCAACCCGACTTGCCCATATGGATATTACCAGTAGACCCGAACCCGACTCAGAGTCCATCGCCTACCTTTAGCCACCCAACTCGCCTATTGGTGAGTATTTAGTGGACGGTTGAAATGAAAGTAACAGCTACCCACATTGCCAAAAATCAAAGTTCATTATTATAATTACATATCTTGCTCCGAGAAATTTTTCGTTTTGAGAATATTTTGGGAGATTTTCAGATTTAAAATTTTTTTAAAAATAAATAGAAAAATCATGCATAAAATAAAAAAAGATTATTTATTACAAATAGATAAATAATGTGAAAATTTAAATATATTACATAAATGAAAATAAAGAAAATTTAACTAAGAAAACCAACAATAATTTCCTGATAAAATCGTAAAAAATTAAAAGCTGTTAAGATTTTGAAAAACCATGTGATGTAAGCATAATAGCATCTTCAAGTTAATTTTTTTTCTTCCAAAAATTCACGAGAATATCAAGATTTCTCGTGATATTTGTGGCCATGGCCACAATATGACGTGGTAGGATGATTTTAAAGTACAATTAGTGATTATTTGCACTCTGTCATGCGATTTCAACCCTATTTGAGTTAAAAGGAAAACTTCAATACTTAGAATAGACTTTAGATACACCATGAATTAAAAATTAAACTTATTTGATTATTTTGACTGTAGGACTTGTTTATTGGACAGTCAAAAAAAGAAATAAAAAAAATCCAATGATTTCAAGAAACAGGTGTCCGCCAATTAGCGTTTAGAAATTTTCAACCAATTTGATTTTGATACTGTGACTTAGCAACAGTGAGTTCCACAATTTACTTGGTTTAACTTGAGTAAATGCACAATTTCTGAGTGCCCGAGTGGTGTACTGTGGCTCGGTATCTCCCATTTGAGTGAATATGGGCCACATCTACAATTTATTAGTTCCTGCTATGAAACCACATTTAATGGACGGCATCTGGATGTGGACAGCTAAATTTGACTTGAATGCAAGTTAAGATCCATATCAAGCATTGAATATGCATCCATCATGTGTAAAGCATTTACAATATATCATGTGTATTAGGCATCTAAGCTATCATGCAGCTCATTGAGTGGATCTGCTGCCCCATTTTTATTTGAGGTTGGGCCTACCTTTTCAGTCGACCATGATGTTGTTATATAGAGGTTAAATTAGCTCTAACTTTGTGATCCACCAAGATGAATGTTAACATAGATATTCAAAGAAAGATGGGTTCAAGTCCTCAGCTCAATGGTAGACAATTATGTGCTTTCCAAATAGCATTTCAATACAGATGGTGCATTGTTAGACATTGTGTAGCCCATCAAATAGTTATAGATACATGTATAAATTTATTCATTAGATTATAAAGTTTTTAATGTTTGATTTTATATGTATGGATGTGATTGCTTCATGATGATGTAAAAACATGGAGGCGTAGGTTAAGCTTAATGATGACATGTAGTCAACATTTGTTGATTAAAGATTTATTTTACTTCTCTCATAAGGTAGACTATTGTGCAAATATGCCTAATAAGAGTAATGTATATTAAGATGCATGTACATATGAGATATATTTCTACCTTAATTTATGAGATAATTAATATAATATCTTAAAAAGATTGATATGATCAACCTCGTAATTGGTTAGATTGTGTAAGCCCACATATTGCAATGGGGATATCATTAGTTGATCATATAAAAAACTTATATTACAAATGCTTGATCATTTACAATATATGAATTGAGCCACGTGTGTTGCAAGACCAATTACCCATAGTCGAATTGAAGTAGGTGATGCTACGTTAGTATATATTTTCGAGGCCATACAAGCATGTTCAAGTAGGTCAGAAGCACATTGGGTTAAAGCATGTTCAAGTAGGTCAGAAAGCGACCAAATTAAAATTGAATCACGAAAATGAGTTAAAGGAAAATCGTTTATGGTGGAGTTAATGCACATGAAACTTATCTAAAATGTTGGATCAAATGAACAGTTAAATCATTTGTGAATTATTTTTTAAAATATTATATATTATTTATTTTGATATTTCTGGATTTGCTTTGCGGACATTAAATCTGTTCGATCTAAAAAATAACAAGTGTATATCATGATGAGACCATTGAAATATGTGCATGCATAAATGGAATGAAACGTGCATGATTGAGTATGATATAGGTCTAGCTAAGCTAAGCAGTGGGAGATTAGATGAATTATTTTCGCTCCACTTTATGAATTTGGTGCAATGTCATTCTCAGAGAATTATAGTCTCAAAATCTCACACTAGATCTATTTTATTTGGGAGTACAGATTGAGTTTTTTATTACGAGAGACCATGGTAATGCAATAAACTTTACATCGACTAGCCATTCCATCTCTTCCCTTTTTGCCCCATTCTTCTTCCCTCTTACAAACCCCAGCTGAGACATTTGCTGTATTCATGGCAGGTCCGAGCGGCGGAGTCTGGTTCATCTGGCCAGCAATCCAATGGTGGTGGTTTTCATTGAGAAAGACGAAGGCATGGTGGTGATGGAGGTGGCATAGGAGAGGAGAAGAGGAATAGTGATGGTGGGCTTTGAAAATGGGCCTGCACCTTCCACTTTGATGTTTTCTAATTGGAGCCAGTTGGTGGGCCCGAACCTTGTATGGAATCTGATCCCTTCAACAATCTATTGTCTCCGTTCTTAGCTACCAATGGACACCCCTGGTCATTGATCAGCACCGTCGGCAGGCCTCAAACCAAATTGTGCCCACATCAGGATATTAGGCCGAAGGGAGTATTTTGACTCAGGGAAACACTTCACGGTTTTGGCGTTCTGCTTCTGCTGCCGGCTTTCCCAACAGGGCCCACCATGGAAAACCCTTATATCCACATTCGGAAGTGGCCAGAATCAGTTGAAGCAAAAGGGCCCCGGCACCAAGACAAAGAAGAAGCAAAAATATCCAATGGTTTCAAAGAATTAAGTGTCGCAAAATTAGATGATAGGATTTCTCAGCCAATCTAATTTTGGGACCATGACTTAGCCACAATAGGCTCCAAAATATAGTTGGTTTGAGTTAATGTAGCCACGAACACAATTTCTAAGTTAACGTGGGACACAGAATTTCTTGCCCGTCCTTCAACCACATTTAGTGGACCGTCTTTGGATTTAGACAGTTTTAATTCAAATTAATTGCATGCCACTTCTATAACAAGCATTCAACATCGAGCCATTATAAATGTGTAAAGCATTTATAATATATCATGTGAATAAGACATCCTAGCCATTAAAAATGTAGGCCAACCTCTAATAAAAATGCACTGGAAAATCCGGCAGATCTACTCATCAATGGCCTGCACGGTAGAGTTTTTACACCGCACAGCCATTGGATTTACCCAATGAATGGATCTTGCCCTTTTCTGCACCCAACGATACTCAATGTCTGGCCCACCTTTTCAGTGGTTCTGATGTTATTACATAAAGGTGAAGTTGGCTCTAACTTAAGGGCCTGTTTACAGTGTAGATTTGGAACCCCCTGGATTTGAAACCCTTTGCCGTGTTTTACACACTAAATTTGGAATCCCCTGTAACTCAAAAGTATAATATTTATATGGGTTTGAATTTAATTACTAAATCAACTTTAATATCTCTAATAATTAGTATATGTATGTAATGTCCGACATGATGGTTATAATAAGATCCTTGAAATATGTACTTTGGCCGAAAATGATGAAATTCCAAGTATCATATGAGGCCACAAGCATGTGATCACATTCAAGTAACTAAAAGTAATGTGGTTGATAATCTAATTATTTCGTGATATCATCAATAGGCCATGTGCCCAATAGATTAGTAACCTAATTACAAACGTGACTCTTTGAAAGATTTTAGATGTAATCTAAGCTTCTACCTTGGATTTCAAATCCCTCTAGAGGGCATTTGAAACCTCAATTGCTTTACATGCCAAACATATAATGGGATTCAAAACCCCTTCAAATCTCTCCAAATCCTAGGGCCTAAAGGATCACCAAGGTCAATGTGAACACACGCACTTATTCAAAGAAGGATAATGGGTTCGACCCTAGAAGTCAGCGGTAGACAACTTGCTTTCAATGTTCAGATATGAGATTTCATCAGCATCCCGACACAGGCGGCAACATCACCATCAATCTGGACCCACCCAATAAAGGGATCCAACAGACCTTTACTTGAAAATAAACCTGATCAGGTGATCCTAACCGTCCAGACTAGTGGCCTGCAAAAACTGAACATGCACCAGTTGGACAGCTGGACATCATTGATGTATGGTAGAGCCAATCAGGACCGTCCATCTAATTTCAGATTCTGTGATGGCCAATGGTTCAAAAGAAGCATCCATCCACCAATCAGGACCGTCCATCTAATTTCAGAAAGTGAAGAAAAGTGGTGGACAGGATTGTCTGATACGTTTTATTTTTAAAACATGGACCATCCCTGATAGACATGATCAGTAGACAGACTCCTTGGATTTATGTACCACCTGCCACTTGTCCCAATCTACCATATGTCAATAGCATAATTAGTACTCCTGGTCCGCCCATGCAGGGACCAGCTTATCTGCGAAAGTGGAGGAGAATGTTTACTTTTGACTGTGAGTTTCATGGGAGCGGATTAGCGTTTACCCGGGTAAACACCTTAGTGGATGTTACCCTAACTATGTGGGGCCCAGCTTGATGTATTTTTTGTATATCCATGCTGTTCATCTGTTTTTACATCTAATTTCAGGAGGTGATCCCAAACCTTAGGAAGATACAAATCTTAGGTGGACCATACCACTGGAAACAATGTTGAATTACCATTAAAAACATTATGTAAGCCACAAAAGTTTTGTATCAAGCTTATCTTTATATTTTCCCTTCATCCAGATCTTATTGACATTATCCACAGGTTGGATTTCAAATAGACAGTACGAAAATCTTACTATGGGCCCTTTGGAATTTTTAATGGTGAGGCACTCAATCACTGCTGTTTCCTTCGGTGTGGTCCACTTGAGTTTGGATCTGCATAATTTTTGGAACTCAGTCCTAAATTAATGGTATGGAGAAACCGGTGGATGATGTGGATATACAACACATCATCAATGTGGGCCCCACAATAAGGGTGTTACTTAATCCACTACCAAGTATCATGTCCGAAGCTACGTTAGCGCCTTACCACGGGAGATGTGCATCCCAACTAGACGTAGCAAAATTCAACCCAACCCACTAACCCAACCCGACCTTACTTGGTTTTTTCTAGTTTAGGGTTGGAAAATTTGACCCGAATTCAATTTTTGGGTTGACCTGACCTGACCGGTATTTTTATGGGTCGGGTTAGGGCTAAAGGTGACCCGACCAGGCCCGCCTCGACCTGAATCATATAAGGGTTAAGTAGACTATTATATATTAATTTTTTAATTAGTTAAATAATACTTTTTTTTTCTCATACACCCTGTTGGGAATGGTCCATACATCTGTGAAGTTAACAAACATGTGCACAACAATGATCACATTTCATGACATGTAGAACTCAAATATCATGAGATTTTTTATAACACCCTAAAAAATTATTTGTGATCTTGTACAAGAGTGCTTACACACATGGTCATCGCAAATCTTGAACCCATATTTTAGCAACACTTAGAATGTGTACCCATATATACACATTTAGACTTATACACCTTGTAACAATCATCTAATTAACCGTGGATCTTGGTAGAGGAAATCATCCAGTTGTCCACCTCACTTTCAAATGAGCTGATCTTTATAAACCAATTTAGTGTGTGAAGATGTTCATGTATTACCCTTTAATGAATCTAAACCATTGAAGTCACTCATTCTAACCCATTAAACCTGTCCAACCAGTAAATTTCGATCTAGACCCATCACCATTTCAATCTCCATTATTAACTCAAACCATTCTTTTAGCATGTGGTCATTTAAACTTCAAACCTCTACCTCATTTTTGAGCTTGCAACTGTAAGATATTCATCAAACCAAATGGGCGGTGTGGATTTCTCAAATCGATCATCGGTGGATCCAATGCACTACCTTTTTTAAAAAGAAAAAAAATATAATATAAATACAATTATGGCCAGCATTGAAATGCTGACCAAAAACCAAGCCGTGACCAAAACCCAGCCCGCTTATGTGTCTCTCAATCATCCCTTCTTCTTCGCCCAACTACTGTCGCAGCTCAACCTCACTATCAATCCCAACCATCCACCGTTTAAGATCCATTTTAAAGATCCAGATCGTCTAGCATGCTGCGTGGAAGATTTCGACAGCAGACATCCAATCCTCATTGTTCCCAATTATGCAGCCCACTTGAAATTTTAGATCTGACTCACGTTTTGGCCCATAGTCTGTTCTAACTTGGTGAATCTGATGGACGGATTGGATTTCTCTCAAACCATTCAAGTTGACCCCACTTAGTCCCGTTTCTAATTGCACATCTGCATGCAACCCATGACCCACGTCCATACGTGAAACTAAGATCCCCAAACCCTACGTCTCTGTAACGCCCCAGATTTTCGAGATTTATTTGAAAATTTTTTAAAATTCATTTTTAATTTATTTTTTATTAATTATCATACATTTACCGTTGATTTGCGAATAGCGGGACATCCGTAGGAGATCTGATAAGGGACCCTTTACAAAAGTTGCTTAGAATGATCCCATAAATATCGTAGAAAAATCAGATTTCAAAAATCACACACTTCTCAGATAATTACGAAAATGTCATTAGTTAAACTTAAGTTAAGATGCCATTTTTAAGTATTATAGTTTCCGACGATTACTTTTATGCAAAACCTTGGATTTAAGCTTTTGGGCACATATTAACCATACACGTCAAATTTCAGCTCTTAAATCATAGTAAAAGTGATTCGATTATCAAATCAGCCCCTTAACCCTTGATTTTCATGTCCATCGAGTGAGGAAAGTAGATGGTTAGTCGTAGTTGAATATTTTTCTTCATATGAGTGACTTGGACTGTCTTTATCATGGACCAATAGTGTGATTTGAGTGCCCCACCTTGATAAGCCTCTTTCTTATGCGCGAAGCTATCCCGTTATAAAAATTAACGAGTTACCAACTCTTTTTAAATCTGAACCTTTCAATTTACCCACTTCTCACCATCAATCGCTTCTCAAATTTGGACCACCCATTATACTCATATGACTATGAGTTTACACAAAGTTTGGACCCCGATCTATAATCCTACACCGTTGAACCACAAAACCGGCCCTTCTTTTTCCGTCAAAAGTTGAAATTTCAGATCTAGGCATTTCTCACCATCAATCAACCACTAAACTTTTTACAATTATTTTCCTATCATGACCATATATTTTTTCAAAATTTGGGTCCTGATCATCAAGCGTAGACCGTTAATTGAGATCAAGCCCATTTTAGCACCCGTTAGGCTATTTTCAAGGATCGGTCAATCTAGAATGTGGATCATTAAGAAATTTACGTATTTTGACTCTAATCTTTGAGCTTGATAAGATGAACGGATTCGAATTGATCATAGATCATCCGAATATTGATATTTGAGAAACCCACCTCAAGAAGTTGTTACACAAGA
Source organism: Liriodendron chinense (assembly GCA_003013855.2). Taxonomy (NCBI): domain Eukaryota; kingdom Viridiplantae; phylum Streptophyta; class Magnoliopsida; order Magnoliales; family Magnoliaceae; genus Liriodendron; species Liriodendron chinense. The sequence goes on along the minus strand of PVNU02003814.1, from coordinate 1,955,890 downwards.
CCTCGCATGCACATCCATCTCCATATTTCTAGTACGCACCTCCAAATCCTTCTCCTAACCCTAGCCTCCATGCCCTAGAGAAAGAGAGAAGAGAGAGAGAGAGAGAGAGAGAGAGAGAAGAGAGTTCTTTCTCATATTTTTCCAGCGGCTAGGATCTTCTACAACCATCTTCTAAGTCCGTCTTAAGGTGAGGATTTTCCTTCAAGCCTTTCATTAATAATATTACGATTATCATAAGTTTCTTTTGTGGCATGTGAAGTTATTTTGTTTTGAATTGCTGATCCATATAACATGAAGTTTAACGTAGGATTTGCAATGAATATCATTACATAATGATGTGATTCCTTGTTTAGATTTTTACTAAGAAGCATGTGTATTTGTATTATTTATCTTTGTGAAATCCATGCCCTTATTTCTTTAATCTGTGTTTTACAAGTAACATTGGTTTTCATATTGTGATATGAAATATGTGTATAAGATCATCATATGGACATCCCATTATTGTATACTCTTTGTCCTTAAGTTGGTAAACTTATTCGATGCAGAGAGATGGAACCCATGAGAGGTGTCCATGATGGAAGAATATCTCTTGACTTAACTGAGAGAATGAAGTGATTGTTTGTCAATGGATCCTTACATGTACATGATGATTGATTGGATCCATTTACATTACATGGGTATTTTAATGAATTTGGTCATGATGTACAACATTGACTTTTTGGGACATGATAAAATCATAAAACGGGACAATGAGTGGACACTAATGGTATACAAATTTTTATGAGCCGGGGTTGGTGCTATGGACACTAATCCCGTACTGTTAGCCTATGCCGGGTTACTTGCGACTCCCCATAGTGACCACTGAGTTTTATTTAAATCGATTGTATGCGAAAACACTTAAATAAAGGTGAAACTAAAATCATGCATTCACTTGGCTCCATGTGGGTGTATGGAATTGAGAATAGGCTAGAGCGTCCTACTTCTCCCGTACACTGTCACGTGTTGATTTAGGCTATGAGCGTCCCGCTTCTCACGTAGTCGGGCAAAACTATGGGCTTGTGCATCCCAGGAACTTTTGGTGACTAGTGGCTAGCGTGGGAGTCTCCCACTTCATGTATTATGATTTTTAGTCAGGGTGCCTTAGCCAGAGCATACATTCCATGCATCGCATTAACAAAGATTTTTACTTGATTGTTTTGTTTGAATAAAGATATTATTGTGTTGCATTACTCTGAGTTTTGTACATTATTATTCTTGATAGTCTTAAAGGGAATATTCCTCACTATGATAGCGTTTAACGCTATCCCAAACACAATTTAGATGATGCAGGTGAAGATCCAGGTATTGAACTCGATTTTTAAGGAAAAGAGTTCGATGTTCGTACAATCACATGGCGGATGACGATGTTAGAGAAACTTAATTGATGTTATCATTTATTAAATATTTCTTTTGAGTAGTTGATACATTTATGGAATTGTAATAAGTCTTCAAGAGAAGACATGATTTTGTATTTTAATTAATCAGTATGGATATTGGTTGGTTCCCTTATTTAAATATTGATGATGACATAGTAAGTTTGATAGAATAAGATGATAATTATTTCCGCCATTGTGCTTGAATGCTATATTTCATTATTTAATAAATCAATTAGTCCATGATTTACTTGGGAATTCGGCCGTCGTGTTATACACGAGAGTCGAAAATCTCGGGTCGTTACAGTCTCCCTCCTGTGCAAACACAACTCGTCATAACCATCTGTCCAAACAGCCGCCCACTATGTTGTGACGCACCATTCCATAGGAACCGTCCATATGCACTAGATGATCGCCAAGCCCCAGCCGTTGATACTACTCACTCTGATACCTCTTATGTGGTCTGCACCGTTCACCGATCAACTTTATTTTCGAGCTCTTATTGTAACTCGACTTACCAAAATTGGTGAACAGCTTTGATTTCCTCTCATATTAGCCTAGTAGACCTCATTTCATCACACAAAAAATTGACTGTCACATCTCCTGCCCGCGGACAACGTGTTCAACCCAATTTCCGTTTTCTCTTTCCAATCTTAGAGAGATTCTATCTCATAATCCATGTGAGTGCACTCCGCATGATCTCAGCCGTCTAAACCTCTCATCCAACGATAAACAACTCACCAGTACTCTTCATTAAAGGCTCCTCCAGCATTAGAAACCAAGGATACCAATAGCAAGAAATAGAGAAGAGAATCGAAACCTAAAAACGTAATATGGAAAGAAAAGGAAGCAAAAGAAAAACATATCAAAAGGAAGAAAAAGAAAAGAAGATGAAAGAGAAAGAGGAGTAGGAAGAAATAGGAAGAAGCCCTAAGGACCATTTCACTAAGCTAGGATAGCTAGGATTGATCGTGATTCATAGAAGCTCCACCTAAGAAGCAAAACCTTCACAGATCCTTCACAGCGTCAACAAGTAGGTGATCTCCTGGTTGAACCCTACGTTAACCTTTAGATTGATTTTATTTGAATATTTGTTATATATTGTGGATTTAATGTATTTAATGTTGTTATGAGTTATAAATTGAATGCTAGTGTTATATGCATTTAGTTTAATCTACAAATTAATTAGTTGATCATTAAAATGTAGGTCAGCCCGACCTGACCCGATTTAATTTGGGTTGGGTAAGGGTTGGGAAAATCCAACCCGAATTCAATTTGGGTCGGGTTAGGGTTGAGGTGGAAACAACCCGACCCGACCCATTGCCACCTCTAATCCCAACCCTCCAACATTTGTAATTCCATTCATCAGGTGGGTTTGATTGTGCAGATGTTATGACTCAAAAATGAATTTGGCCTATTCAGGTGGTGGGCAACTCTAACATTGAGACCAGTGACAAAGCTTAGTAGAGTTTCTTCCTAATATTCATTCGTTTCCTAAATTGGGTCCCACCATGCCAGTTTACGGACATTATTCAGAGCCTATGCATATTATTATTATTATTTGATGAACGGATTGGATCTCTTATTATTATTATTATTATTTTTCCCTACCATCTGAACTACATTCCTGAACGGATTGATCTCTTACTTATTTGCCAGGATGGCATACATGGGGCTGTAAATGAGCTATCCTGTAGTAAGGCCCTTTGGGCTCGAACGAGTTATTAAACGGGTCATATCTATCATTTTGGAAGGTAAGACAAGCCAGGCAAATGTGTTTAGTGACTATATGGTATTAAAATTTGAATCCTCAGCTGAAAATGTTGAACTGAAACGAAAATCGTCATCTACAGAGGGATTTTGTTTTCCCACCGGCATTTCTAGAAGTGGCTGATTCAGATCCTTCTGGCCAGAGCTGAGTTATGTTCATCCCCACCCTCGGTAGGGAAGAATGCATCAGAAAGATGCTGTGAGGGGCCTTTGAATTCTCAGGAGTAGCAAATCCACGCATTCTATTTTGTTGCTGAGAAGTGAGAACTGAGGATCACTTACAAGGTCCTGCACTACTACTTGTAGCATAGGGTGTTTTCAGCAATCCTGCACTACTACTTGTAGCATAGGGTGTTTTCAGCAATCCTGTATCACAAGGAGTGGTGCATGCATCTGTAGGGGCAAGCAGATTGCGTTGAATCTTGCCTGGACAATAATTTGTCCGACAAGGGGCTCATGTGGAGCTCACTGTGATGTATCTATTCATCCAGTCCATCTATTTTCTTAGATAATTTTAATGTATGAGCCCAAAAATGAGGAGATCCAACGCTCCAGTGGACCATACCAAAGATCACTCTTGCTCTTTATGCTTTGTGCATTTAATGCAACCCACGCTCACTATTTGGTGTGATCCACTTGAGCATTGGATCTGCTTCATTTTTGGGCTCATACATTTAAATGATCCAAGAAAATGGATAAATTGTAGATAAACAGATACCTCATGATGACCCCTACAGGAGCCCCTAGTTGCATAGATTATTGTCCAGGCAGGGTGGGACACACTATGGCTTGGATTGAATCTGTCAAGGCAGGGGCTCTATGGGACCCACCATGATATATGAGTTTTATCCACACCGCTTGTCCATTTTTCTAGATCATTTTATGGTATGATCCCAAAAATGAGGCATATCCAAGGCTAATAGGTTGGATGAAATAAACATTACAGTGGCCCAAGAAAGGTTTCAATGCTGCTGCTTTCTGTGGTGTGGTCCACTTGAGCCTTGGATCTACCTCATTTTAAAGCTCATACTCTTCAAATGATATGGAAAAAATGTATGAACCCTTATATCACGGTGGGATTTACAGAGCCTCTGCCTGGTCTGTCCAGGCGGGGGCTGGACGCAATCCGCTTTCCTTTGTTGTTTGGTTATGATAAGACATTGAAAGGCATAAATCTTGAAATTCGGAATTAGGTTCCTTCGCATTCTTAAAGAAAGCTTATTTAAAAGCATAACTCCCCTTTAACAGCAGGCAGTTCACACCTGTTCTCATTTCAAGCTAGGCGTAAGCCAGATCGATTTTCTCTACTAATAACTGCTCTACGTTTGATCGTGCTTGCATCGTGCTCTCTTCATCCTAACCGTTGAATCCAGTATCTTTTGCACTGCGGAACGAGGGGGCCTTATGGTATTGCCAGCAGCAGCCTCTAAAAATTGTTTGATTGGAAGTACAACTTTTTCCACTTGATTTTGGGCTATGGCCCATTGATTGTGGGCCCTTTCCTAAATTTGTTAGTGGGTCTGGAATGCATTGGACTGTGAGGGCGGTGTGAATCCGTTCTTTTGTCTTGTTGCGCAGAACATACCAAGAGTTCCTTTTCCCACTTGGCGGTTTGATCATGGACATGCATCGCACTATCTGGCCCACAGTATCCACTCAGTCCATCCATTTCACTGGCTCATTTTAGCATATGGGCCCGAACATGAGGGAGATCCGATAGTCAAGTGGGCCACACCATATGGAACAATGAAGATTGAACACCAACCACTGAAACCTTCTTGGGGCCATAGAAGTTTTAGATCAGGCTGATATTTGTGTTTTCCATTCATCTATGTGGGAATCACCTTAAGAACGAATTGAATGGTGTGGCCCACTCTTTGAATAGTAAGCATTTAAGTCCCCACTGTTTCTTATGGTGTAGCCCACTTAGAGTTTTATACCTCCTCTTGTCGTAAATGTCGTGGCGAAATGGAGGAACAGAGTGGATATAATACAAACATCATGGTGGGCCCACAGAGCTTGGGTTTATAGGCTAGTTGCGTCCATTAGTGAGCCATGCATCTTTGGAGGTGGTCCCATATTCACGAATGAAGAACGATCGTGGCCCTTGATCTGTGGAGCTTAATCGGACACACACACACACACACATCTGTTTTCAACATTCCACATTAAGCAGTACATCTGACGTTAGGAATCATCAGTTGAGACTTGAGCACAAGTTTGTACGGTGGACATGGTCGCATAGCACCAGTATATTAACGGTTCCGATTCATCGGACCATCCTAGCATGTGGGCCCTAAATGACGTCAGTTGTGGAGAGCTCTACAGTCAACCAGTGCTGATGTGAGCCTCACATAAATCCACTAACGAAGGCCCACGTGGAATCTTTTTACCGGTAAGGAGTTATACGATAATCAGGCAGCGTATGACGCTTGATACTCAGGCACTGTGACATTGTACACGTGCCATGTTGCAACTCAAACTGAACCGACCAAATTATGAAACCCACTGCCGTTAAGCTACAAACTTAAACTTAGATTGGATATTGGATAAATAATTCTACCCTCTGATTCGTGGCCACATGTTTGTTGAAATAGCACCATTGATTTTTATTTTTTTTTTCATTTTTAACCGTCCAGTAATAGTTCACCAATCGGACCATCAGATAACCAATTACCTGTAATTTTTTTGTCAATGATGCATCTAGACTGAGAACCATAATTTGGACAGCTTAATTTGACTTAGTTTTATGCTAGGATTGCAATTTCAAAGTGCCTGTGTATCATCTATCATACTCTGCCTGAGCATTAAAGTTTTTCTTTTTGTTGGGCCGGTCCAGCTGATTGCTCGATGATGCAGCTTCGACGACGTGGTGATGATTCCACTGCTTGGAGGATAGTTGCAAGTCGCTTTCTCGGCAATTTCTAGGGAGGATAGTTTTTAACAGTTTTCTTCTGTTACCGTTGGAAATTAATTTTTTTAATTTTTAATTTTTTATGTTGGAATTGCAATGATTCCATGGTAGATTCCAAAAATTTTAATATAAAAACTGAGGGATTTTAAAAGTTTTATAATTAAAATGATAATGTTGGTTGATCAATTTTCTATAAACTCATCAAAATATTTTAAGAATGTTAACTATGTCACAAGGGCCTTGAGTGATTGGGTATGTTTGAAGCATGGGATTAGGTGGTATAGAATTGCATTTGATCCCATGCAAATTCCATTCGAATATTGAAAAACACAAGTAGGATTGGATTAATTTAAGTATCATATCATTATCTAATCTCGGCAACTGACTGACATCATTGTGAAATCTATCTGTAGATTACAATTCGGTGATCCACCAAACACAAATTTCACTTAATTCAATGCTTTTTCTAGAAGAAGAATTTGATGTCAATCATGGGATTAGATGGTAAAAAATATCATTGTATTTCTAAAATACAATCATTGTGTAATAGTAGTGCTAATTTCATCTAATGCAATTCTATGCCATTTAATCCCACTCACCACACAAGCTAAAAGTAACTGAGCATGCTCAAATGCAGAGCACATGTTAGAAATTTGGTTAGATTATTGATTAGGGCACAATATGAATTCCCTTACCCAAATAAGGTAGGTCCATTTATTGTCTAGTTGAATGTATAGACACACACACACATATATGTTGTGTTTGGATGCTCAAGTAGTTGAATTGGGAACACACTGCTTACTAACTCATGAAATGACAAAAGCTAATGATATTTTCTAATATTTGTAACAAATAAGTAGCCTCTAAATTGCATTTAGCTTTCTTCCAAGTTCATGTTGATCTAATGCTATTATGATCAAGCCCCATGTATTATATCAATGTGTATCACGGGACTCTAACACTCTCCTACTCATGCAGGGTGGAATTCTGCATGGGAACATACTGGGCAAAGGTGAAGAGACACTTACAACTCACACCATAAACGCCTCTCCATGGAAGAATATACTACCGGTGACATATTTGCTACTTCCCGGAATTCAAACATAGGACATCCCACTCTGATACCATGTCAAATCACCACTTTCTTTAAAAGCTTGAGTTGTTAGAGGATGCCGCATCAATGTATATGAAAAAACTCTAACAGATATAATGCTTAGACAATTGGTTGCACTGAATATCATGATATTTCATGATTAACCAGATTAATTTGGCACAAAATTTCATGATATTTTGTGATATTTGCTGCAACCAAACGCCCTTTGGACTAGCAATTGAAATTTATATTGGTAGTGAGCCAAACACGCTTGGATATACTCGTTCAAAATTTAGATATAGATCAAATTGAATCTTTCAGAGATAACATGTAGAAACTGCACAACTATAACAAAACATAACAAAAATAAAAAAAGAAAAATCTGTGGTCCACCATATCCTACCGCTTGTCACAAGAGAAGAACCATGCGATGGCCCACTCGCTGGTAACATCGGATCACAAAATTGTATGGAGATTGACTCAATGTACGGCTGCTGTTCTTCAAAGTACTTGTCAAACAAAAGTTTATTTTAGGTAAAACACAAGTTAGAGCTTTTCCTACAAGTGCTGTGCGTGGGGCCATAAGTATCGTGTGTTGTTTTCAACCTGTACAGCTGTGTTGCCCCACCATAAATGTTGAACACCCTCAAAATCAGGCCGATCCAACCATCACAAAGGCCGCAATGTGAATTTATTTTTGAATGGCTGTCCACTGTTTTCTATAGTGTGGCCCACCTAATAATTTTATACAATCCTCACCATGAGGTTCACGTATCTACTGTTATGGTGTGGCCCACCTAATGATTTTATGTGATTTTCCTGGTGAGGATCACGTAAAGCACAAGTTGAATGACATAAACACAACACGATGACCCTACTATAAAAAATAATGGACAACCATCCAGAAACATCCAAATTCATGTGGTGTCCTGCTTGATGGTTGGATCGGCCTGATTTTTGGGGCATCCAAATTTCACAGAGGAGTCACCTAGATGAATAGGTTGGATGCCATAAAAATCACACTTACGGGTCACACCGAAAGCACTTTTAGAATAAATTATTCTGCCAGGACTTGCAAAGCAATCCACGATTCTTCTTTTTTTTGGGGGGGCCTTTGTGGTTTGTGGATGGTTGGATTCATGGCTAGAGCGGGCGAGCTTGGGGTTGGTTCAACTGTGACAGGCATTGCTGCAATTTTGAAAATAATCAAAATATTTTCGGTTTTCAATTTTTTACTATTTTATTGCGAAATTACCAGATAATTATTTAAAATATTAACTAGCTAATTAAGTTTTATATATATATATATATATATATATATATATATATATATATATATATATATATATATATTGATGTTGATTTTTTGTGAGATTCTTCAAAAACTCCCACGCCTAGAAATTTTCAAGAACAAGATTTTGGTTGGCTCGAGCCTTGGATTTTTAATTAGTCAGCCAGGCCTATTTAACTAGTGATTTTTCAAGGCTCAAGCCCAGCCCATTGCCAGCCTACTCAACGCATTCCATTGGCTAACCCGAATGAGTTTGTTTCCATGAGCGGAACTTTAGAATCACAAACATGCATCACCCTATGCTAAGAAAAGGCGTGTGCTGATCTAGACCATCTATCATTAGGTCCCACCTTTAACTAACAATAACTCCCAAAATTCTTTTTTCATTAAGGTGATTCTAGATAGGCGATCATTCTATGGTTAATTGTTTTCCAGCTCTCTTTGTGATTTCATCTAACATTAATGTTCTAATTAAGGATTTTTATATCTAAAATGCTTCTAGTAGTTTTTGGTTTCCTTCCTTTTCTAGATCTTTTGTTGATATTGAAGTTTATGATTTGATCACCTTAAATTCTTGTCTCTAGAATGCTCCTATTCCCGATCCATTGAACTTAGAAAATTTTATGTTATAGATGTCGTCAGAGGATGGTCCTTTCTCTATTAAAGCCTTCTATCAATTCCAGTCTTCTCTCTGTTGAAATATTTTGTTTTAAAATATTTTGAAAAAAGTTGAAAAATGATTTTTTGGTTTCGTCCCATATCAGATGGGAGAAAGAATTTTTACCTCTTTATAAGTAGGGTGTTGTGCACCTTAATTATTTATGGTGGAAGAGAGGGAGTATGGTGGCTTGCGTGTTCCAGTGCGCACTGGAACATCGTGCACGCGTGCGAGCACGAGCTCGGGCTAGGTGCGAGGGCGTGGGCATATGAGATAGTGTGACTGTAGAAGCACTAGTGGCACACTTGGCACTTCGCACGATGGTCTGACAGAGAGACCTCTCTGCTTTTTATAGAGAGCTGCAGGGCTATTTAGAGGGACCTGTGTAACTGATCATGCAGTAACAGCTGCATATGCCTAGCCCAACAGTCAGAAACGGTTAGCCACTAAGTCTAAACAGCTAGCATGCAAGTATAACTCCCACAGCGAGAAGTTTGATTTTAAAATACTTTCTTATGGTTTTATGCATAATGTGGCATACAAATGCATATATTCTAAAACAAGTAGTAACTATATAATTGTTATTTATTTATACATTGATGACATGTTAATAATAAGTAACAAGATAGAATATGTAACCGAAACGAAGAAGTTTCTGTCTTCCGTATTTAAAATGAAGGATCTTAGACAAGTTGATACCATTCTAGGTATTAAAGTAAAAACTCATAGTGGGGGTTATGCATTGTGTCAATCTCATTATATTGAGAAAATAATAAACAAGTTTACATACTTGAATATTAAAGAAGCGAAAACCCCATTTAATCCGAGTATTAAGTTAAATGAAAATATTGGAAGAACGGTTGCATAATTAGAGTATATGAGTATTATAGGAAGTCTAATGTATGCAATGCAATGCACTAGACCAGACATCGCATATGCTGTAAGTAAACTAAGTAGGTTTACTAGCAATCCCAGTGTAGAACACTGAAAGGCAAAGGTAAAGTACTTAGTTATTTAAAAGCAACCAAAGACTTATGGTTATTTTACTCAGAATTTTTAGTTGTACTAAAAGGATATACCGATGCAAATTGGATATCGAGTATAAGTGACAATAAATCCACTACTGGATGGGTTTTCATCCTAAGAGGTGCAGTTGTATTTTGGGGGATCCAAGAAACAAACCTGCATAACTCACTCAAATATGGAGTCTGAGTTCATAACCCTTGCTGCAATAGATAAAGAGGCTGAGTGGCTTAGGGATCTTCTTTTAGAAATTCCATTCTATGCGAAGCTGATACCAGCTGTTTCACTACATTGCAATAGTGAAGCCACATTAGCTAGAGCCTACAGCGGCACATATAATGGGAAATCCAGATATATAAGTCTGAGACATGACTATGTAAAACAACTGATTCAAGATAGAATCATTGTAATTTTTTATGTAAAGTCAAGTAATAACTTAGCTGATCCTTTTTACTAAACCTCTAACGAGAGAAGTAGTAAGGACAATATCCAAATGAATGGGGTTAAAACTCTTTTCAAAAGATGTCATCAGTGATGGAAATCCAACCTAAAATTAGAAAATCTCTGCACAAGGGTTCAATGGGTAAAAATAAGTCACTGATATGTGAAAAGTTTCAGCACTAAATTATATATATATATATATATACACCTCATCCAGGATTATAGTGCTGGCCGTTATAGATAAATGATTGAGTCTTAGAAACTCTTAATGCAGACCAGTCTTAAGGACAAGTGTCTGAAAGTAACGGAGACACTGGAAGGACTTCACCTATATGAACGTAGAGGTGGTGCCGCCTCTCATGAGAATGAGAGTTTTCTTGGGATCGTTCATGAAACAGGATAAGCACAAGGCCATTAAATGTGCTGAGCAAGAATTGTGAAAAATCAAACAACACTTAGAAAGTATGTGTACGATATTTTCAGTCCTGTTATCTAAAAATAACTAGTTCAAAGCTGCGGCTATTAGTAATTTCGATAGGTCTTTGAAATACTTACACTAAGAAAATATTCAAATTGAAAGATATCTTTCTTTATGCATATAATCTTTTATACTCTGGTAGATATCATTTTTTCTATTTTAAAATTATTTTAAACCAAGTGGGGGATTGTTGAAATATTTTGTTTTAAAATATTTTAAAAAAAGTTGAAAAATGATTTTTTGGTTTTATCCCACATCGGATGGGAGAAAGAATTTTTACCTCTTTATAAATAGGGTGTTGTAAACATTACTTATTATGGTGGAAGAGATGGAGTATAGTGGCTTGCGTGTTCCAGTGCGAACACCGCGTACGCGCACGCGCTCGGGCTCGGTCTCGATCTCGGACTTGGACTCAGACTCGGTCTCGAGCACGGGCACGGGCTCGGGCTCGGGCTAAGTGTAAGGGCGTGGGCATGTGAGGCAGTGTGGCTGTAGAGGCGCTAGTGGCGTACTTAGCACTTCGCACGTGCGCATCGTGTCGTAAATTGGTCGCAACCTCATGAACCGAAGCGAGACTGGTGTGAGTCGCAGTGCGACAGAGGCTAGGTAGTAGGTCAAGTGGCTGGGCTCGGAACAGAGGAGGTGCTGTGGGTGGGATGTCTGACAGAGAGACCTCTCTGCTTTTTATACAGAGCTACAGGGCTATTTAGAGGGACCTGTGTAACTGCTTATGCATTAACGGTCCAGACCATGCAGTAACAACTGCATGCGGCTAGCCCAATAGTCAGGCCATTGAGTCTAAACAGTCAGCATGTAGGTGTGTAACTCCCACATGCACAATAATCAGAAACTGCAAAAAACGACTAGTCTCTCACAACAGCTAGAAAACGACAAGTGCCATTATAGCTCTGGACCAAAACTGCCAGTCACCCTTGCCTATATAAACTGGACAGGTTTGGTTCATTTCATCACAACAATTGCAATCACAATCATTTCTACTGAACCAGCACCCATCTGAGTCTATTAGCCTCTCGCTTTGGTTGATACAAACCAAGCCACTTAAACCAACATAGTGGCCTACTACTGCAAGAAGAAGACTGCCATTCTCTCTTTCTTTTCATCATTTGCCAGATAGTGTTACTGAGTTTCATAGTGGTTCATTTGTTTTTTGCTGAACGCAGAACCACATAAGGCTCGTTGTATCCTGGAAGCAATCCGCTAGCAACCTATCAGCAGACTCAAAGTAATTTGAGTAGGGGCGAATTACGCTTTAAGGATAGCGTGTTTTTCATGTGCTTCAGCCTGTCCTTATTTTCAATTTTTTCCAATTAATTGATTTTTTGAGATAAGAAATTTTCAACACTCTCTCCAGCTACACTCTATCACATATGGGCCCGATGTAGTCTTATGGAATCCTGTTTAAGATAGTGGCTTTTGGTTGGTTAGCAGGCAGAAAAAGGATCCTTAGAGTAGACAACCTCAAGTAAAGAGGCATGCAATTGTCAAATATATTTCTTCTTTGCCTTTAAGATAAAGAAACGGTTGATCATCTGCCGATGCATTGTCTTCTTCCCACACACATTTGGTTGAGCATTTTCAGACTAATAGGATTCCAATGGGGCATGCCTCAAACCATAGACAATTTGTTCTTTTATTGGCATACTAATTCTGATAAAGCCATTGGGAAGAGGAAATGGCGTGTTCTTCTCCTAGCAACTATTTGGACTATTTGGACAGAGAGAAACAATCGTTGTTTCCACAATCATTCTGTGTCAGCGGCAGGTGTCTTCTCCTATGTCCTGGTCTTTTTTAGAGATTGGGGTCGTAAAGAAGTCTACTTTGGTTCACTTTTGTTTTGTTTCTCCTTAAATTTATGTTGGTTTTTGTTTTCTTTCTAAGTTCTAGCTTGTTGTTGTTCTTCTTCTCTTTTTGTTCCTGGTTTGTTTGTTTCGTTTGCTGCTCAATAAAAATATCATCTTTTAAAAAACATAAAAAAAAAAAAAAAAAAATTAAGGTGATTCTATGGATGGTTAGGTGAATGGAAAATCTCCATGGATTATAGTGGAGAAGATCTGATCATTTATATGATGGCCTATCATGTTGGCCCCACCTTCAGTAGGTCATACCTCTTAAGAATCACTTGATTGTGTGATTATAACTATGGTCAAGAAAATGGACGTTACAGAGTAAATACATGGACAGACTTTTACCAGTTGATTCAGGACCATGTATTTTATGTATGCCCCACCTTTAATTAATGAAAACTATTAACAATCGCTCTGGTTGGGTGATTCTAACCATCCAATCACCTACTACGAAAATGATTGGTCTAGATGATTATACTGGAAAAGATTTGATCATCGATCTGGAACATCTAGGAAGATGAATGGTCTAGATGATTATATTGGAAAAGATTTTATCATTGATCTGGAACATCTATCATGTAAACCTCACTGTTTATTAGTCATGCCTGTGAAGAAACGATTTGATTGTACGATCCTGACCGCGTGAGTAGCGGTCAAAGAGATGGATGATCAAGATCAGTTATGATCATTGGATTGGTGCATGCCAAGTAGAGCAGGAAACTCGTACTCAATTTTAATATTGGTCGGAGTTAGGTGAGGGTGGACAACATTCGATATAGTATGGAAAATATGAAAAAGTTGTTGTGAATGGCTGAGATACCATCAGAAAATATGAAAATGTTATTGTCAACGGCCGAGATTCCATGCTGTGATGGGGAATTAACCGCAACGGAATAGCGAGTCAACAATAGCAGGTTCCAGTATATCACGAGGAATGCTGATCCCAAACACAAACGCATCACACATGCGAATTTTGCACGTGTGTGGAACATCCGCTCTGGCCTCAATGAGTGACACGTTGGACAAAAATTCGGTCTCGTGTCAAGTGGGGTGTAAATGCACGAAGAAATGGACGGTTCAGATAATGACAACGAACTGCCCACGGCGTGTTGCTCACGAAATGAATGAGCCAGCTACATTGGCGACGGAGGGAGACGATCATGCACTGGATGGCCGCGCCACGTGTCATGTGATGCAGGCAAGCTGAGTGTTGCCTGGGCACCACGTAATTAGAACCTAGAAGAGCCCATGCCGAAGATTTTTTGAAAACGTTTTCAACGGACGTGAATTTCCTATAGCAGCAGTAGGGTGGCCGTCATCTGTAGGGCCCACCGTGATGTGTGTAACATCTGCACCGTTCATCATTTATGACAGCTAATGATAGGACTCGAACATAGAAATCCGGCCGATCAAGAGCTCAAGTGGGGCCACACCACAGAGGCAAGAGGGACGCGAACGCCTACCACAAAAACCTTCTACGCGCCCACGGAAGTTCTGGATCAGGCCCCTCATATTTGGTTGTTTCCTTCGTCCTGGCTGGAACCCACCTGTGAAGGGGTCGGAAAACATGTAAATGTCACAGTGCTGGAATGGAGGTTTCAATAGTCGACGTCCCATCGGCATTTTTCCCTGGCGGGTAGGGCCCAACTCAGCTTTGCAATCGACGTGATGTTTCGCTCACGTCATAACATGAGCTAGGGTGGACGTCACACCCACGTAACGGTGGCCCCACTAAACTTTCTGCGAACGCGGATTCGTACGGGGTCTCACCTGATCCGCTCTCGTAGCACATTGTGTAGCCTCCACCGTTAGCCCAAACATAACGCAATCCAAATTTCAGGTGGACCACACCATAAGAATTAGTGGTGAATGAATACCAACCATTTAATACTTTTTAAACTATAATGTTTATTTGCCATTCAAATTGTTGATTAGGTCCCACAAACTTGGATGAACAAAAAAATACAAATATCAGCTTGATACAAAACTTTTGCAACCCCAATAATCTTTTAATGGTGGGCATTTAATCACCACTGTTTCCTATGGTGTGGTCCACCTGAGATTTGAATCTGCCTATTTTTGAGATCATACCCCTAAAATGAGTAGGCAAAATGGATTTACAGCATTGATAAAAGAAACATACATCATAGTGACTCCCGCATAGCTTTTCCTGTACAGCGAGCACCACTGATCTCCTTACTACGCAGTTGACGTACCATTTTGTGACGCTGGAGTGACTTTTTTAAAATTATTATTATTAATGACAACCACATACACTAGACATGGCCATAAACATCAATGTTGAAAGGCACTGTCTACCATCTAGCCATGAGGGGACCATGCCTACCACACGCACTCTGTCTGCCACCGAGCCATTAGGGGACTATGCCATGGGTTGTAACCTTGTAGGTTCTATTATAATGTATTTGTATATATCTATGCTATTTATATATCTTGCCAGCTCATCTTAGGCTATGAGCCCATGGTTATTGCCAGCTCGTTTAGGCTGTTGGCCCAAAGTTGACATGGATTCAAATCTCAGGTGGATTCCACTACATGAAATGTGGTGATTGAATGCCCACCATTACAAATGGTTTGTGAGCCACAACTGTTTTGGATTAAGTTGATATTTATGTTTTCTCTTCATTTATGCCGGTGTAACCTTATCACAGGTTGAATGGCAAACAAATACTAGGGTAGGCTTAGGAAGTTTTTAACGGTAGGTGCTCAATCACCTCTGTTTCTTGTGGTGTGGTCTACCCCGTTTTAGGATTGGCTTCATTTTTGAGTCCATGCCCCAAAATAAGCTATAAGAATGGATGAACCATGTGGATATACATGCGACGAATAAATCAAGGCAGGGACACGGTCACCGCGTAAGTAATCTACGTTTCTTTTTTGCTGCACATGCTGTCCTACAAGCCGCGTCTGACTTGCCACCCACGAGACCCAGCAAGGTAGAGAGAGACCAGTACTGCCTATAACGCGTGTTTTACGCAGAGCCTGAAACAGTACCAAAGTTAGGAGCGCCACTCTAGTGTAATGCTAATCTTGCATAACCAACACGCATACCTTTGGGATGGTGGTAAACTGAGTAAAGATAACCTTGTTTCAATATTGAGGTATTGGTGTCAATTCCTAACGTGGGTGGAATGTGGGTACTAATCCAAAAAAAAAAAAGAAAAAAAAAGAAAAGAGAGAGAGATAAATCTAGCATAAACATGCATAATTGCACAGTTCTGGTGCAATAAGTGCAGTTTTCAGTGTCTGGCCTACTAGCCTAATTGGAAGATGCATAGGAGTTTCAACAGTAGATCTCAGGTTCAAAATGCCAAGGAGACACACTAACCCCTTGGGTGGGTGCATTGTGTGACTAACTGTGTTGGTGCATTGCATCACTAACAAAAAAAAAAAAAGGGTGCATTTTTCAATCCGTTATTTTGTATGATGCCGGCCGGCACATAAACCCCTGTTTTTAATAGGTATTCCTTCGATGCTAGAGCTCGATATATGATTGATCCTTGGTAGGCAAACATGGTATCATCTCCTCTCTTTTTTTTCTTACCAAGGAAATTTTTATATGAGAGGAAATGAAATATGCCAAAGCAGAACCGACCAAAAGAAGGGTACTTACAGTACATTTGGTAGGTGTGCCCCACCATTCCTGATACAGACTTAGAATATCCGCGGCACCGTATACCTCACGGCACATATGAAACGTCCACCAATTAGCAAGGCGATGCAGTCCAATTCATAACGAATCTTGGATGTTTCCAACTGTTGTACACGTGGTTACAATGAGGTGAAATAATCAACATCAAATCACCCTCAATTTCGAACATACGTGGTCATGCTGGCGAGTTTGATGCAAAGGAACCTGCAAGATATTCAACAGCATGCACCGAACGGTTGTACAGCTTCCCCGCAAATCCCGCCACGAACTGGGTGATTCCAAGTGGACGCGGATTGCACACTGACCCTGCCAGTGTTGCTACTACCTCTGTGGGCCCCTCCAATATATATATATATATATATATATATCCGTCCATTCATTTTTCCAGCTCATTTTAGGGAGGCGGATCAAAATCTCAGGTTGACCAGACCACAAAGAAACAGTGGTGACTGAACGACCACCATCAAAATCTCAGATGACGCTCTCCTAGGGCTGTTAACGACACGGATCATTATTCGTATCCGATCCAAATCCGCTCTGATTTAATCGGATTCGGATCAATAATCGAATCATCGGGTCGGATACGAATACCCAAAAATGATTCGTTTAATATTCGGGTCGGATTCGGATCAACCTTGATCCGGCCTGTTAACGACCCTACCCAATTAAAAAAAAAAAAAAAAAAACAGACATCTCCCTCGTCTCTGCTCTCCACGCACAAGCATCTCTCTCTCTCTCTATCTATCTATCTTTCTTGGATATCAGGTCGGATCATAATCAGATCGAAAATGGATTTCAAAAAATTTAAACGGGTCAGGTTCAGATCATATACTTGTGATCTGAATCGAATTCGGGTCGGATACATCCTTAATTGGGTCAGATACGGATCATCACTGATCCGGCCCGTATCCGACTCGTTGACAGCCCTACTGAACGCTCACCATTAAAACTTCTTAGGGGCTACAAAAGTTTTGGATCACGCTGATATTTGTCTTATCCCTTCATCCCAGGTTTGTGTGACCTAATCAACATGTTTGATTCAAAATAAACTTTACTGTGGGCCTTGAGAAATTTTTAATGGTGGGTGTTTAATCACCACTGTTTTCCTTTGGTGTGGTGCAATTATGATATGGATCTTATTTACTTTTGGGGTCATTCTCTGAAATAAACTAAAAAAAACAGATGGACAACATGGATAAAACAATACATCATATCGGTGACCAGTGATCCTTTTGCAATCCGCGTCCATTCCAAGCAAACATAAATGTAATAGTGCCACTAGGGAGTGGTCAAATGCATACTAATGCATTATTAGTCGGGCCCTTTTCATTGATCTAAACCGTCTACATAATTGGGCCTTACCTTGGATGGTGGTATCCAGAAAATCTCATAGTTTTAAAATATTTCAGCCCTCAGATCATTCAGAGGTTAAAGAGGCCACCCACATTCAAAATGGAAGAGTCAAATACACCATGGTTAAGCTATTCTATTATAAGAGATTTTATTTCATGGCTACCTAGCATTCAAGTTGAGGCACATAATACAAACGGTTTGGATCATTGAAAGATAATGTAGATCGACCCATATCCGGTATGGCTAAGATACCAAGGTATGGTGGGGATGTATGTGTGTATTCTAGAAAACAAAAGAGGAAAGAAGAGGACGTATCAATGTTAGCCCCTTCCGAAAATGATGACTTCCGTTATTAAAGTGAGATTGGCTTAGACTGGCTGATAGATTTCCCTCCGGCCTCTGACAGTTTCTGAGGGCACATTTCGGGGTTTTGCTTCAATGCATTACAACTGCACAGACGATGATTGGGTGCTCGACCTCCCGTCCTAGTGGCCTCTAAGGGGCCAACAGGATATATGGGTTTTATCCACACCGTCCATCTATTTGTTTTCCATATCATTTTATACCACAAGTCTAAAAATGAGGCAGATCCAAGGCTCAAGTCGACCATACCACAGGAAGCAGCGGTGATAATGACACTTACCGTTGAAATATTCCTAGGGCTCACCCTGATGGTCCTGATGGTTAATTTCCATCCAAGCTGTTCATAAGGTCACGCAGACCTGGATGAAGGAGAAACATCGGATGTCAGCTTGATCCAAAACTTATGTGGCCCTCAAAAAGTTTTAAACGACAGGTGTTTAATTACCACTCCGTGGTCCACTTGAGCCCTGGAACTTCCTATTTTTTAGGCTTCTACCATAAAATGATACGAAAAAAATGGATGGACGCTGCGGATAAAACCCATGGCCCCTCATAGGCCCTGTCCATTCCTAGCAAGGTACGGGCCGATGTGCTACCCAATCCGCTTACCACGTGGACCGGAGCAGTTGGATCTTGGGTCTTGTTGCATTGATAGGAGCCGTTAATATGTTCATTCCTGCCATGGATATGGTATGCCCAAAAATAACCCTAGGAAGGTCTGTTTGATAGTCGGTTGAGCAGCAATCTATCTTCCCCAAATAAGGAAGAGAGAGCATAAATACAACCTAAAGGACAATTACAAGAATACCCTTTCACATAAGAGAAAGACCCAACATGGGTCTAGGGACAGAAATGGAATAAAATACAATATACAAGAAGGGGCAGGGGCCCCACAAGCACGACCATCCAGCCGTACGGCCCATGAGACAGGGCAAGACTAACACCCCCCCTCAAACTAATGCAGGTCGTCAACAAGTAGCAGTTTGCTAACAAGGAAGGAATGACGAGCAAAAGGTAACGTCTTAGTGAGAATGTCAGCTATCTGATCCTAGGACACCACATGGGGAGTAGAAATGAGACCAGACTGATATTTCTCGCGAATGAAGTGACAATCAACCTCTATGTGTTTCGTCCTCTCATGGAAGACAGTGTTGGAAGCAATCTAGACCGCACTCAGGTTATCCACATGGAGAGGAGTTGGTGACTGAGGGGGAAGACCAAGATCATCGAGAAGCCCATGAAGCCACACAATCTCACTACAGGCAGCGAACATTGCGCGATATTCAGCCTCAGTGCTAGATTTTGAAATTGTAGCTTGCTTTTTGCACTTCCAAGAAATAAGGGAGGAGCCAAGAAAGATGCAATAACCGGTAGTGGAACGGCGAGAGACCGCACAGCCAGCCCAATCAGCATCAAAATAAGCTCGAAGATCTAAAGGGGAGCTGGAAGGGAAGAACATAGACATATCCATTGTGCCACGCAAGTACCTAATAATCCGAAGGATAGCGGTCAGATGGAGGGTTCGAGGAGCCGAAACAAACTGACTGACGACTTGGACAGCATAGGCAATGTCAGGACGAGTTATCGTCAAATATACCAAACCTCCTACCAAGCGACGGTAAAGAGTAGGTTCCCCGAGTAAGTCACCATCATAACGGCCATACTAAACATTCAGCTCCATGGGGGTCTGAACAACTTTCTGATATGTTAATTGAGCCAAGGCAATGAGGTCCTTGGTATACTTGTGCTGTCCAACAAGGAGCCCACGGTCAGATCGTGAGACTTCAAGGCCTAGGAAGTAGGTAAGAGGGCCCAAATCCTTCATCCGAAAGGAGGATTGCAGGACTTGCTGTAACGCTTTAATGGCCGAGGGATCACTACCAGTCAATAAGAGATCATCCACATATACTAGAACAATGACAATGCCACGGGTGGTAGTACGAGTAAATAAGGAAGGATCATGTCCACTCTGAGAAAATTCAGCACCAACAACGACATCACGAAAGCGCTGGAACCAGGCACAAGGCGCCTGCTTGAGACCATACAAAGCCTTCTTCAGTCGCCAAACCATATCACCAGTAGTCGTATCTGAACCTGGAGGCAATCGCATGTAAACTGTCTCGAGAAGATCGCTATGAAGAAAGGCATTCTTCACATCCATCTGCGAGATGGGCCAAGCATGAGAGGAGGCGACTGCGAGAAGGGTGCGAACTGTCTTCATCTTCGCCACAGGAGCAAAAGTCTCGTCATAATCAATTCCATACTCTTGTTTATATCCTTGGGCAACTAGCCTCGCTTTGTAACGGTCCAAGGAGCCATCGAATTTTAACTTTACAGAGTACACCCACTTGCTACCAATAATAGGGCTCCCAGCGGGGCGTGGAACATGCTCCCAAGTATGATTGTCAGCCAAAGCGCGAAGTTCCTCGGCCATAACCTCCCTCCAACAACTCCGAGATGCAGCCTGAGAGTAAGTGGTGGGAATAGAAACAAAATCCAAGGTAGAAGACATTGCAGGCATAGAATAAATCAACCGATCAGGAGCCCTATGAGGGCAGCTAGAACGACGTACCAAAGAAGTATCAGCAGTAGAGGATGTAGTGGGAGTGGCCAAAGGAGGAGGATCCAGATCGGCAGTAGGGGAAGTAGTGGGAGTGGCTGGAGGAGGAGGTTGTCTTGATCGCCGAGAGTAGACCTGCAAGGGATGAGAGGACACAAGAGATGCAGAAGGGATGTCAGGAAAAGAAGTCAAGCCAGGAGATGAAGGTGGAGGCGTGGAAGCAGTCGAAGAGGCGTGAAACGGAATATGTTCTAGGAAGACAACACGACGAGACACCCGAATGCGACGGGTGTCACGCCCCAAACCCGGGGACCGGGCTCACTAAATTTCCGATCGCCGAACTTGGTGCCAACAGCCTCCGTAGTACCCCATTCTCGGCTCCTAGCTCTCATGTACCAGGTTCCGATCCTGGGATCCTACCAGGAGGATTTCCAGGGTAAATTTTTTTTTGAGCATAATCAAAACCATAAACATCATCAAATATCCACTAAAAGTTTGTTGAGTACAATATTGGAAAGGGAAATACAACATAAAGTAGAAGTCCAAAATATCAGGTACATGAACCGCCCTCAATGCTGCTGATAGGCTCTAGTACCTGCAGTGTAAACAAACACGCATGAGCTTCCTACGAAGCCCAGTAGAGTGCGTGTGTGCGCGTGTGATGCATATGACAAGTATGCAGATATCAGAGTAAGCGAAAGCAGTAGAGGGCTAAGTTACCAAGTTCATGAATGCTATCAGCCATCCCAAGGCTATGCGATGCAAGGGCCTACATGGCCGAGTGTTACATGCTAGAGATGCAATGCAAACATGTCAATCCTCAACTGATCCACATATCAAAATAGTTCTCATCTGGGACATAACCGGGGTCTAGTATACTCTAATATTGGCCGCCGCACATCGCGCGCGTAACCAAGCGAGTAGAAAAGACCTCACTATCCGCCTCGTCAGTGGTATGCCAATGCCCACCCGGCTCGCCGATAACGGACCCATTCCATGAGCTGGTCAGACTCGACCTAGCTTACAGCCCACTTCACCCGGGCGGATAAGGTCACACCCCTTTCCAACCAACCTCGACACAGTGGGAGACGCGGCCTACTGGTATTTGGCACACGAGCGCTCATGTTATCCACTCGGTCTCGACGCTGGAGCATCCTACTGGTACCACAGGGTTTAGGGACTTTCACCCAAGGACATCCATAGCGCCCACGTACTAGAACAAGTTTCCGGTGTCCAATACTGCCAACCATGATGTGACTATGGTGGCCATCACCCTGATGCTGCTAGGGTGTGAAAGCGATCGTGACATACATAATGCGAAATGCATGAGTCATACAATCCAAATCATGCACCAACTTACGCATACTGCGCAATCATGTGGGGCGACCCTGTCTCGCACGGGTCCCCTAAGTAAACAAGCCAACTAGCATATGCTATGGTTAATCATGATCCATAACAGGCATACAAATGATGCGTATAGGCATATGAATGAGCATGGTATTCATTATACTAAGCATGTTATCAGTGTGACTTATCATACTAGCATGTTACCAACATATCATGTAACATTAGCCTTAAAAGGCCCAATATATAAATAGAGAGTGGGACCCGGACTGTGGGTCCCATTGGAAATGTAAAGGTCTTCGTGGTATAGCCCACTTGAGACCACATCGGCCCCATACTTGGGCCTGCACATACAAGATAGGCAGCGTGAATAAAACAGATACATCATGGTGGAGCTAATAGATACATCACGTTGGGACCCATAGGGTGGGCCACCTGCTGGGCAGCGTGGTACCCAACTGGTCCCAATAAGTTTGAATCAAGTAGATATTTGTGTTTTCTCCTTCATCCATATCCACGTGATCTTATGAACCGATTGGATGGCAAATAAACATCATTGTAGAACCTAGAAAGGTTTCAATGTTGGAAATCATTATCCCCACTATAGCATGGTCCACTTGACATTAGGATATGCTTAAATTTTGGGCCTGGCCACTTATGAATAGGTTAGGTGACAAATAAACATCATTGTAGGACGGAAAAGGTTTCAATGGTGGAGATCATTATTTCCACTGTTGTCCCTTGGCATGGCCCACTAAAATGAGCTGGAAAAACATATGGACGGGATAGGTACAGCACATACATTCTATGTGGGCCCAAAGAAATGGGGCCCATTGACAACGCCCATATAGACAAGCTGCTGGGCAGCAGCGTCCCCTGGACGCTGTCTGTCCAGCAGCAGCATTATTTTATTTTTATATATATATATATATATATATATATTTTATTTATTTATTTATTTAATAAGTGGGGCCCACAGGAGTTTCTGATCAAGCTGATACTTTTATTGTCCCTTCCTCCATGTATGTGTGAACTTATGAACAGGTTGGATCTCAAATAAACATCACGGTGGCCCATAAGAAGGTTTTAACGGTAGGGCACTGTCCCTACTGTTTTCTGTGGTGGGGCCCCCTCGGGACTTGGATCTGACTCATTCTTGGGGTCATGCCCTAAAATGATCTCCCCAACTGGATGGACGGTGTGGATACAACACATGCATCATGGTGGGACCCACAAGTGGGCCACCTGCTGGCCGAGCCAGCGTGCCAGGACGCTGGTACGCCCAGCGTCAGCGTCGCTGACGCTGACTCTTCTTCCGTTTTCTTCTTCTTTTCTCTTTTTTTTTTTGAGTTCATATCAAGTGGGGCCCACATGGGACTGATCCACTCCGTTCATCAGGTTACCCATCTCGTGGGGGATCCAACAAGCCCCATATTGGATATGCAAATCCATCTAGAAACGTTAAGGTGGGCCAAAAGATTCTGACAGTAGGAATCATTGTTCCCACTGTTTCAAGCGGTGCGGTCCACTGAAGATTTGGATCTGGCTCATCTTTGGGCCCTGGCCCTAAAATGATCTGGGAAAACCGATGGACGGCGTGGATGGAACACAAACATCAAGGTGGGTCCCACGAGGGGACCCCATTGCAGCGTCCAAGTGACGCTGGACGTTCCAGCGTCAGGACGTCCAGACGCTGGACGTCCAGCACATGTATATATTTTTTTTCTCTTTTTTTTTTGTTTTCTTGTGGTCATTTCATGTGGGGCCCACTTATGGACAATCCACCCCATTCATTGTGTTTCCCTGGTCGTTGGGGTTCTAACAAGCCCAATATTGGACAGGTAATGTGGTCCACAAACATCACAGTGGGTCCAAGAAGTCTCAACAGTCGTTTCCACTGTTTTCTATAGTGTGGTCCACCTGAGATCTGGATCTTCTTCATTTTTGGCGCCCAGCCATAAAATGGGCTGAAGAAACAGCTGGACGGTGTGGATTGGGTGCATACATCAAGGTGGGTCCCACGTGTGGGGCCTGCTCATCTCCCAAAAGGGGTTTGCCCTGCTGGGCAGCAGCGTCCTCTGGACGCTGTCTGTCCAGCGGGCTAACTTCTTCTCTCTTTTTTTTTTTTTTATAATAATAATAATAATTATTATTATTATTATAATAGGAAGGTGGGGCCCATTCATGGATGATCCAATCCATCCATCAGGTTGTCCACCACCAGGTGGGCCCAAAAGAAAAGGAAAAATGAAAGGAAAGAAGAAAATGGGGATTTATGTACCCCTTGCACTCACCTCGATGGATGGACGGTAGGATCGAATCGGGTTGATGATCGGACGATCCGGATAATGGTTGGGGCCCTCCAAGCAAGGATCTACACCCTCAATCTCCCTAATCTCTCTCTATTTTTCTCAAATCTTCCTCTTCTCTCAAATCTTTCTCTTTCTCTCTCCTTTCTCAAATCTCTTTCTCTCTTTCTCTCTCCTCTCTCTCTTGTGCAAGGAGCTCTCCTCTCCCCCTACGTATGCACTTGTATGGGGGGAGAGAGAGAAAAGGAATTATGGGTAATGATGGCTAGTATGGGAGAGAGGTATGGGGGTATGGGTCTTGGTTGACTTTGGAGGAGAGAGAGGGATGGGGGGTATGATGTGTGTAGAATAGGGGTATGGGATAGGTATAGGTGAGAATGATGGTGATGGATTTGATTGATGTGACATATCTTAGAATTTGCGCAAGTGGGGCCCACGACACACGCACGTTGTGCGGCCCACCTCGGATTACGCAATCGATCATAACTTTCACACCGGGTATCGCAATGGGGCGTGCCGCGCGGCGTTGGAATCGCAGCGCCTACGCGGTCGCCGAGGTATAGGTCTTGGGTCGATGCGGTACTAAAATAGGGTCGCGGTCAAGGCTCGCTAATCTGATCCGTCGGGGACGTACCGGCACCAGAAATTAAGCGTACGGAGGGCAAACAAGGGTATGGGTCTTACAACGGGAAACTGGATCATAGCACCGAAATCTTTTTTGGGTTTCCCCAAACCCCAAGTACATACATCTAACGGACTTCGGTGAAAGTTTGTGACGTGCACGCGCAGCAAGATGGACATAACACACACACACACCGAAAACACGAAATGTTGAATAATAAGGATGGGAACCGCAGAGAACAAAGTAGGGAGAAGTATTCTCATGAAGCTTCGTAGGCATGAGGTTGATCAAGTAGACAGAATGTAACATAGCTTCGGCCCAAAAAGAACGCGGGACATTCGTGTCAGTCATCAAGGTATTTGCAGTCTCAACAATGTGACGATTTTTTCGTTCAGCAACTCTGTTCTGTTGGGGAGTATCAGGACAGGTAGTTTGATAGATAATCCCATTATTCTGAAGGTAAGTACGGAAGGCCAGAGAGACATACTCGCCCCCTGAGTCAGAGCGGAGAGTCCTGATTTTCATTCCAAATTGAGTGTCTACCATAGAACCAAACTGTTGAAAGATGGCAAAGACATGTGCTTTGGAGTGCATAAAGTAGATCCATGTATAACGAGTAAAATCATCAATGAAAATAACATAATAATGTAAACCTGACATAGATAAAATAGGTGAAGGTCCCCAGACATCAGTATGAACAAGCTCAAACATAGAAGAAGAGCGGGATATGCTTAATGAAAACGGAGCACATTTACTTTTTGATAAGCAACAGGAATGACAAGAGAGATCCAAAATAGATTTGTTAATATTCAGTTTATCCAACATCCCCAAAGAAAATAAATGAAGCAACCGGTCAGAATGTGGATGAACAAGACGACAGTGCCATAGTCTCCACTTCCGGTTGGCTAACAAAATCTCAGTATCAGACGGCGCAAAAAAACAGTTGGCTGGTGTCATAGATTGATCAAACTCCAGCATAAATAGACGTCCACTCCTCCTACCCTTCCCAACCACCTTCCCCGTCGCCAGATCTTGCACAAAGCAACAATCAGGAAGAAACATGACTAAACAATTGTTGATCGTAAGTTGACCCACAGAGATCAAATTAGAGGAAAGTCGAGGAACATGAAAGACATCACAAAGAACAAACTTCCTATGGGAAGAAGGAGAGAAAGTCAATGAACCAACAGACCAGATGGGTAACCGAGACCCATCAGCAGTAGAGATAACCTGAGTACCATTGTATGGCCGGAGATCACGAAGATGGGAGGCATCACTAGTCATGTGATTCGAAGCACCAGAATCAAAGAACCATGGAAGCAGATGTGGGTTACCTGACAGACCTGCAGCGAAAAGGGCTTGCACGATCTGCTGAATCATCTCGGGAGTCAAAGGTGAGGAGGAGGAGCTGGCATTGTCACTCGCGATAAGCTCTGTAATCGAAGAAGTAGAAGTGACCGTAAATGCCCGACCTCGGCCACGACCACGATCACGGTCACGGCCACCACGACCACGTCCCAGGGGGGAAGCATAAGCCTTCGTCCGACAATCAATAAGGCCATGTCCAGTCCGTCGACAATAAGCACAAAACTCTCGGCATTGAGAGATGACATGGCCTAATTTGTTACAGCCATGGCACATCATACTGTTCGAGCCACGACGATTGGATGAAGTGGAAGCCGCTAGTACCATATTAGAGGAAGAAGAATATTGAGGTGAGGTAGAAAAAACCTTTAACCTCTACTCTTCAGCCAACAGGTCATTGAGAGTAATATTCAGAGAAGGAAGAGGACTGCGATTGAGAAGAGCAGCTCGACAATGCTCATACTCCGGTCGCAACTTCATAAGGAATTGATGAACCCGCGTGCGATCCCTCATATCGTGAAATATCTGAAAATCAGTGGAAAACTCAAGATCCATCATCGCCATTTCTGTCCAAATGGCCACCATCGCTGAATAAAATCCCTGAATGGTCCTGTCACCTTGAGTAATATGGGCTAGATCTTGTTCCAAACGATAGAGACGGGCTTCGTTGCTCTGTTTATAAACCACGTTGAGGTGATCCTACATCGCTTTGGCTATACGGTGTGGGATCAGGCCAACAGCGATTGTCTTATCAATGGAGTCGAGGATCCAAGTAATGATGCGCTCATTCTTCATCTCCCAATCAGCGAGTTTGTCTAAATCAGTAGACGGAGGGTTCGGAAAAGTGCCGTCAACAAGGCCCCACAACCCCCTACCTTTAAGAAATTTTTGAAAATGGATGGACCATAACCCGTAGTTGGTGCCATCAAAACTACATCGAGGGGCATCAGCCCGATAGTTTTCTTTGTCCATAGCAATAAAAAAAGAGTAGAGATAAGAGAACGAAGAGAGCCTCCTTGAATATGTGCTGGCCAAGGGATCTTCGGTTGCCCGACGGGTCTCCGAATGAAACGGAGAGGCTTTGGACAGATTAGGGGAACCAAGCTGCAGTTGACAGAGCTGCAAATCAAGCACGAGAGACAGATCTGATGGAGCTATGTGGTCGGATGGAGCTTGCACGTGGTCGGACGGAGCTTGCACGTGGTCAGACAGAGCTATGTGGTCGGACGGAGCTTGCTGAGGAGCTGATGGAGGAGCTGCTGGAGCAGAGGAGCTACTGGGCAAACGGAGCTTGCTAATGGACGAACGAAGCTTGCTGACGGACGGACAGAGCTTGTTAACGGACGGACGGAGCTGCTTCTAATGGCTGGAACCTTGCTCTGATACCATGATAGTCTGTTGAACAGCAATCTACTTCCCCAAACAAGGGAGAGAGAGCATAAATACAACCTAAGGGACAATTACAAGAATGCCCTTTCACATAAGAGAAAGACCCAACATGGGTCTAGGGGCAGAAATGGAATAAAATACAATATACAAGAAGGGGCTGGGGCCCCACAAGCACGACCATCCAGCCGTACAGCCCATGAGACAGGGCAAGACTAACACTGTTAATGGATCGAATCATGGTTTGAATTCGATCCGATTTAATCAGATTCAGATTGTTAATTAGATCAACAGGTCATATTTAGATCAAAATCTTTAATCTTTTTAATTATTGGATTAGATCGGGATCGACCCTGATCTAATCTAGTAACAATCAGTTTATAAAGGATATAAAAGAAAAAGAAAATAAAACCCTAAGCTATACTGATTTTTATTTATCAGATTTCCATGAATACTAGTTTTCACGGGATTTACCTAAAGGAATACTAATTTTGATTGGATTGAATTTGAATTGGATAGGATTTGAATATATAAAAATTTAAATGAATTAGATTCGGATAATGTAAATCCTTAATTGAATCAGAATCGGATCAGGATCAGTGTTGAATCCGATCCGTTGACAGGCCTAACCTCTAGGATCCGAATATTTCAACTTTTAGATTATTTAACTTTTTTTCTTTTGAGTATGGACATCTCCCTTAGCCGTTGCCTTGTGGGACATTGGTTGCCTCTTCTGATCTTGAAGCTATTTTTAGAAAATTACCGGTCCATGGTGAGATCTATTAAATGAATGGCTTGGATCGTTGCATCATGACCCAGGTCTAGAAACAGTAACGACGTAAATAGTCCGCAATTGCAAATAGGTAAAGATACATTGTAGCAAAATACCATCTGTTTTCGTCTCCTGAATGCCCGGAATGAGGAATGCGATGCATACTCGTTCCGGTGAGATGGACGGATGCTGCTATCTCGCACATGTCCCAACACGGAATACTTAAGAGAGCTATCGGGTACATTCATGAGGTGGGTCCCACCTCAACAGATGAGGCAGCTCCAGTCATCAGCTAAAAATGGAACATTGGTCAATTTCTTCCAGCCGTCCATTTACATTGAGAACATCCGCCTGATCTTCTGCTTCCCGGAACCTAAAACATCTCCACCTGTATCCGTAGCTTGGATGTATATCACGTCTGCCAAGACCATATGTGCGAAAGCCGAGTAGAGAATACTGTACTCGGTCGAGTTCACTCCTGCTTCTTCCGAAATCAAAACCGCGTGGAAACATGTCAGAATATCCGACTTCCGAACCCTCTTTCAGGGCGGCCGGTTCATCTGCAACAGTTGTAGATGAGAATTTCGTGAAACTTGCTACGTTTGGGTCCCACCGTGGTGTCTGCATGGCATCCAACCCGTCCAGAACGGTCTTCCATCCCTGAGAATAGTATTTACAAGAACATAAGCAGATCTAATCCTCAGATGAGCGACACTATAGAAAAAAGGACCAACCGCCCAAAATCCTTCAAATCCAAATGGTGGTCCACTTGATGATTCGATCAGACTGATTTTAGAATATTCCAATTTCATTTTTTTTTTACAATTGTGGACAGGTTGGATGACATCCAAAGACGAATATTGGTCCCACATGCGGCAAGGGGCAAGAAATTCTCCTCCACAATCGTTGTAGAGGAACCGGCCTCGTTTCAGGCCATATAAAATGGGAGTTATTTCCTAGTCTGGCTGCGTATGACGCTTGATACGCAGGCACTTAGAAATGGTACACTATGAATATTTTAACTCAAATTAAACCGACTAGATTGTAAAAATCACTGTATTTAAGCTACATTCCAAAAATCATATTTTTTTAATGATCCCAAACTCGGATTGGTGGACACTTGTTTTCTGAAATTGGACCATTGGATATTTTTCATTATTAAACCGTCCAATAAATGTCCAGAAATATGATAGTCAGATAATTCGAATTTGTGGTTCATGATATATCTAAGAAGGGATAGTTAGACAATATGGACCCTTTAATTTGAATTAATTATATGAGAAGTGTACAAATGTTTAAGTGATTTCTAACGTATCATCCGCTGCCAGACTAATATAAAAATGCAGTTTCACTTCAATTACGCACCGGAAAATTACGAATTTTCCACGCGATAGCTTTTCTCGCTTTCGTCTTTTCATATTTTTACAAAAACGGCCCTCGCGTTTCTGCTGCAGCAGATCCCAACCTTTCTAACAGCTCATTGACTATCCAAACGCATCCTTCTCTCATTCCAGAAGTCTTCCAAATCTCATTCCAGGCAGCTCAGATCTCCCAAACGCGGTAACGATTCATTTCGCAATCCGGAAATTCCTCTCTTCTTTCCATCTACCGTAGAAGTCTATCTCGTTATCTTCTCTCTTTTCAATTGCATTTTTTCCCACTCCATTCGAATATCTAGGGTTTGCCTCTTCTTTTTTTTTTCTTTTTTTTTTTTTTCCCTTTTCTGTACGGATCACGATTTCTGCTCTGTGAATTATCTATGAAATTTTCTGTTTGCATCGAGTGTTTGAAGTTTCTCTGTAAATCGCTTTTTAAGTCAATATGATGTATTATTATACGATCGGTATCCTCCGAAGTAGGAAATTATTACTGTGAATGCTTATTTCATTCTGATTTTTCGTTGTGGTTTTTGATCACTGTCAGTCCATTCCTCTGATTCCTTTATACTCTTTTAAAGGATGCGTCTGGATGTGCCTTTGAAATTGAACTGGAAATTTAGTAGAATGAAGTGAAAATAATCAAATTGGAGTTTTGGTCCTTAGCATGTAGATTGAGGTATGGGCTTTGAATTTCAATAGCAGCACTTTGAAGTTGGAGCTGAAAGAATTGTAAGCGCAAGGGCTACTGTCTCATTATGAATGTTAGGAAGCATCATTTATTTTTTATTGTTTCTCCCAGTTAGACTGAATTTTCACAATTCAATTCATTTGCGCACCCAAACACAGCCTAAATCAGTAGTTTATTTCGAAATACTAAAAGCAAACATGGATACTGTCTTTTCCCGTGATCCCGAAAGAGATGATGGGCATGACTGTCTTGCAGAGAGGTTGTTTTAGAGTACAATTGAATAGATAAGTGCCTTTGTTATGAAGTGGGAACATGGAGAAAGGGGCAGGGAAAGACCACCGTCTTCTTCCTCTATGATAAGCCTTGAATCGGCAAGGTAAAAGAAGTTTTGAACTCAAATGAACTTGATAATAATGCATTCTTCCTTCGCAATGCAATTGATATGGCTTATATAAGACCTAGACTCGTAACTTACCCGAAATAGTAAATTTTCTAAAAATAGTAAGACATCTAAATCTACCCAAACTTGTTAACCCCACGTAGATAACTCAAATACAGACTTTGAGTTAGGACTGGACTGTTCAAACCCTAAAATGAATGAAAAAATAAAATTCAAAACTTAGTAAAAATAGCAAAGGTTGAATTCAAATGGACCTTTGCCTCTCAAAATGACTTTTTTTTTTTTGTTGTTGAGAAAACTACTGGAGCAATCAACTTCGTCATTGGCACGCTGTGGGTTTTGTCAGTAGGTTTCTGATGATATCTGATAATAGCGATTCTGATAACCAGTCACAAAGTTATGGCCATTGTGCGTTGGCCTCTTCCGCCTGATTTCTTTTGATCTTGACGTTCCATAAAGTCGTCTGCGATCTGCCCTATATCACTTTGTAGCATTAGGTTGTGGAATTTTATATTCATTTTCATTTTCACATGAAAATGTACTACTGATGTTTCACATTGTACCTAGTTCTTGGTAGTATAGGTTGATGGATATAATATGCATGAGAAGTCCTACAATTAAGTGTATGTTTGGATGTGCATTTCAGAAAAGAAAAAAAAAAAAAGTGTACGTTCAGATGTTGGGGTTAGTGAGACAGCTAGGATACTTTTCTTCAGATCCTAAATGTTTCCTTTCGGGTCTGATTTGAAAGCAAAGGATAACCATATGGATGAAAAACAGAAAAAACAGAATCTTGATTAATGTGGTTTTGTTTTTCCACACTACCTTAAATACCTAATGCTCTAGCAAACAGACCTTCATCCTTTTCCCATTCTCCTTGCAATACCGAAAACATCCATATGGGACATCCTATATATTGTGGAATTAGATCAATGATAGAGCAGAGTTTTCTTCTGTTGCCTACTTTCTTGAATGAATGTGTGCTTACTTAATGGAAATTTTCAGAACCATACAATACATGTTACCTACTTGCTAACAAATAACAACAGAGATTACAATGTGCTACTAGATGTAAAAGTGCAAATACACATGGCTGGTTCATTACTATGCATATAGGGCTGACTTAATCAAGGCCTAGCGATATTTAGATGATGGCAAGGCAAGGAATTATCAGGTCAATGGTCTGGATCATGCTGGGCCAACATTGACACAGTACAAAGTAGACTTAGGCCTGAATTGAAAAGAAATCTCTAATAGATGATACGTAACAGATTTGCAAACAAAAATCACCTTTAAGATCTCCCCCCCCCCCCAAAAAAAAAAAAAAATCACAAAAAGAAGATAAAGGGCTGTTGAATGAGATTTCAGCAGTTCTAGGGAGTCACACCATTAGAAAGGATAGAACTATGGCGTCACACCAGTAATTTTGGTTGCATTCACACCCCACAGTCTCAGCCATCATAGGTTAAAAGAAAAGTGTCTTTAATTATTAAAAAAAAAGCATAACGTTTGATATATATAGCCTGGTATATATGGGCCTTGCACTCGCCATTCCCCTGATTTAATTTAGGAACACTGTTGCTTGTGAATCAAGTTCAATGAAAAAGGAAATTTCCTACATAAAGGAAACCATCTATGAATTAAAAGGGAAATCATGCTTAACTGTGTGAACAATAGACAAGTTGGGCCAACGTTTGGATTAGACCCTGAGCTGGTTGGACCTGTTGGCCCACAACTCCAAACATACACATTGGTGAAAGAGTTATCAGGCGGTTGATGGTCAGATTACTGGATGTTGCTAGAGCATGCATGCGAACAGGTATGGGTCCCCAATCAAGCTGTAAAAAGAACTTCGGAATGCATAAAGGACTCGTCTAAATTTGTAAGGTGGAAGCATTTTCAATGTTGCTTTAATATCATTCTAAATTTGGATCACCATTTTAACTAGCGATTCTTCAGATCTGATGGTTGACATAATTGTCCACTGGTTGGTAGTTGGTATCTAATTAGAACATTTGGTACTGGATGATTAAAATTCCAGCTGAATCTTCACTAGCGAATGCAATGTATTCATTCAGGGATGACACACAAAAAATTGCAGGTTGCTGTTGGTGCTCAGGAAGCCACGATTTTTCTTCAAGCTACCCCTGATGTAATGTCATCTAGTCTGAGCTCTATGCGTGGAAATAGTGATAATGGGATCCAGTCTTCAAATTCTAATTACTTAAACAGGTGATACTAAATATTGGGGCCATGGGATGATTTTCATGAATTTATGCTTTACATCCATGATATGATTGGTTTAGGATTCCGACCAGTATAACATTTCGTGTCATATTATTGAGTCGATACAATTCTTGGTTTCCCTAGGCATCACACTGAAAGACATTCTGGTCAAAGAAACCTTAGAGGAGGTGAAAATTATAGTTATTTTGTGGACCGAGATGCTGTGGTAATGGATCTTACATTTGTACCCTATTCTGCTTTACAATAATACAGCTATCCTTTAATCACTAGTAAGCTCTTACGAAGATTGGATAAGGTTACTGAGTGTATGCACAGGAACTTTTCTCAAGAGCCAAGGCACAGAAAGAGGAGATCCTGCTACTCCGTGAACAAATTGCTAACGCCTGCGTTAAGGTATGAAAGTTCACAATGGCTACTGCCTGCATTAAGGAGATCCTGTTAATCACGTTTGATGCTTTGACTCTATCATCCGTTGGGAATTTTTCTTCTCAATTTCATCAAAATATGTGTTGGTTTATTGGCTTACAGGAACTGCAGTTGCTGAATGAGAAACATGTTTTGGAGAGGAAATTTTCTGATCTGAGAATGGTTTGTATATGAATATTGGAAAATAATTATTTGACACTTACAAATGTTTTCTCGCTTCTTGTATGGGGTTTTAATAGATCAATTATGCATTTGAGCAACAGGCCCTCGACGAGAAGCAGAATGAATCCATAACTAGTGCAATGAAGGATCTGACTTATAGAAAAAGTTATCTTGAAGAAAATTTGAAACTGGCTAATGACTTAAAGGTCAATGTTACCCTGTACTTTCTTCAACTGTTGTCTTGAACTACTTTATCTGAACTCTACTGTATCTTCTGCCGACAAGATTATGCATATCTTTTGTCCTTTTCTGTGGTCCTGTTAATAGTGATCATTGCTGTGCAGGCTGAAGAGGATGAGAGGTATATCTTTACATCATCAATGCTCAGCTTATTGGCTGAGTATGGTGTACGGCCACATGCAGTAAATGCTTCCACTATTGCTAATAGTGCAAAGGTATATCTGCATGATCAGTTTTTGTATTAATCTAAGCTTTTGAATTCCTTTAGCAGCTTGATTTTGTAAATTCATTTTTGCCCTTACAGGCAATTTTGTGGTGGCACATATCTTTTAAATCCATGCTGACTTCTGACAAGCAATATGCCACTATTTAGGACTAGAATTTGAAAAGGGCATGAAGACCCATTATATTTGTTATGCAACCTAGACAATATGGAAACAAATTGAATGTTCCTATACCAACAAAATGGGTTCTCTACGCTATGCCAATCAGCAAATCATCGTATTTAACAGAAACCATGGATACCATTGAACTCAGTCACTATGCGTCAAACTTGTAAGCATGCAACAGTGAAGTCTAAGAGAAATCATGGAAATGGAAGATACATAGGACTCATTTTGGTTTCCAATAGAGGAGTCATATCAAATGAGGTATAATACCTTTTATGATTTTTGCAAGGACATTATTTATCAAAGAAGTCCTGTGTATTTTGTTCTCATCTTATGGATTAGTTGAAGGGATGTTCTATAACTGAAGGATATTTGAGTTTGGTTTGATGTGTCCATTGTGGGGATTGTCTCTATTAGTGTGTCATACGTACGATCATTGAATGCTTCTTCGGTAGAAGTTTTCACGAGATGACTGGAGCAAAGATATCAGAAAACATGTTATCGTCAATCATTGAATCTGTAGGAGTGGTTCTGTGCTGGAATAATGAGTAGTTGAAGACAATCGTCCTTCTTGAGAAATGGCAGAATTGTGTACGTAGTAGTGGATTATATCCCTTTCAATCTTGTTGCCCTTAGATGATGCATAATTTTTTTTACTGTAGTCTGTTTTGAGGGTATTCTCCTTTACCACAGGGACATGTAAATGTATATTCTTTGAAAATTTCCAAACCTTATTTTGTTTTACTGTTTGAAAATTTCTAGTTAGGAATTGAACTTCCACAAACAAAAAATCAAATTGGGCTTGCTTCTTCTTTCCATCGCATGTCCCTACTTACTAAGTAGGACAACTCATTTTCTGAATCAAACCTAAACTTGTTTTTATTGCTTTTTTTTTTTTTCAGCGTTTATACCATGAATTGCAGTGGAAGATTGGAACTTCCAATGTAAGTTTACGGTCTGGTAACTGCATATTATTGTCCTTGGCCATATAGATTCATTAGTCTTAATAGAAATTGAATGATTTTCTGCCTTTAGCATTCAAAATATATTTGCCTGTTCTGTCTATTCTTGAGTGTAATTCACTGAGGCATGCATTTCTTATGCCATATGTTTACATTTTACCTTTATCATGCTTGAAACATGTTAACATAACATGTAACTGTATCGCGAATGCCTTGTTATTAGAGGCAGCCCGGTCTTTTCTTTATTGTATTTGATCCCTATTGAAAAGAAGTTATTGACCATGTAAATTTAATATTCCTGACAATTGTTCGTCTGTTACTTACGAGAGGTTTCCAGTTTCCTAGGACCACAACTGTCACTACCCGAATTCCGGGTACCAGTAACATGCATCCCAGCCCGGATCCCGCGTACACCAAGTGTACTTAAAATAGTCTACTATTACAATTTCCAGAGGCAAGTCATTGGATCCTGTGATTAACTCTAAAATTTCATTAGATTGCAATTGAATCAAATCTCAACTATTTAATTTAATGACAAAGACAACTGAAATAACCAGTCTCAACAGTTTTAATGTTTCAAACATCAAACCACGACCCACCCATTTGTAGTCTTATTCAAATCTTATGCCAAACTCCTAACATGTAAAGTTCACATACTTTCATAAACCAAACTATGCCCTACAGTCAGCAAATGAAAAATAAGAGAAATAATTATCATTCCTCCAATTGTGCCAACTCTTCTTCTGATAGATAAGGCCACGTGTTTCGTGTGTCGTTTTCCGGTTCAATTGTATCCTCCCGTTCCTGAGGTAAGGGCCTAGCCTTCATCACATCTATACGGTTTATTTGATTAAGTGTAAACTGGCCAGGCCCAGTGAGAGTTCCCAACATGGTTCGTCACATCAAACTTAAAATAGCGCAATAAATATCACATACACATAATAATCATTGAAATTATGCAATGCATGAGATGTATGGAATGAATGTATGCATCAAGTGGGTAGTGCGTCCACTTGCTTGGGCTGGAAGAATTGTCAACCCGCATCCACCCCTTGGGTAGGCTTCTACTCGTAGGGTGGGTAGCTGGTAGTAGATACAGGAAACCATCCTCCACTAGTATAGTTGGCAGCCGGTAGGCTTCCACTTGTAGGGTGGGTAGCTGGTAGTAGATATAGCAGGATACCATTCTCCACAAGTATAGTTGGCAACCGGTAGGCTTCTACTCGTAGGGTTGGTAGCTGGTAGTAGATATACCAGGAAACCATCTTCCACTAGTATAGTTGGTAGCCGGTAGGCTTCCACTCGTAGGGTGGGTAGCTGGTAGTAGATATACCAGGAAACCATCCTCCACTAGTATAGTTGGTAGCCGATAATAGGATTACCAGGAAACCATCATCCACTTGTAAAGTGGGCAGCCGGTATTGAATTCTACTAGGAAATCATCCAGGGAGATCTCCCAAGAATACCAGTACGGATTGTGCTTGCAAGTAGTGAATGCACCATTATAGTATCGCAGTGGTAAAGCACGGATTGTATGAATTATACTAGTTCTCATATTAGAATAATCATTAGTATCATAACCTAGTAATGAATTTAACTCATCATGGAAAATCAATCATAGGTCATATCATCACAGCGATAAAAACATAAATCTAAGCATTCTCGATTCTACGTTATCATCGAGATCAAATCAATTAGGAAACATACCAGAAACATTGTAGAAAACACACAATATATCAACAACTAAACTACTTTAAATTTAATGGAAGGGAAACATAGTGAGATCACACACTTGTAACTGGTGAAGTGATACCGCACAACACGTAGTCGAGATTTGAAATATAATTTCCTAAAATCACATAAACAATATTACCAGTTAATCCTAATGGTTCATGTGACGGGGCCCACCTTTGATTGAATTAGAGTGGCTGGCCACCTTAAATCAACCCATTAATGGTCTATTGTACATGAGACTACATGCATCATGGATTTATGAATCCAGTTATTAAAGTTCAGAAAATTATAAGTCTGTCCAGGTGTCTGTCGACCAAACCAATGGGACTGCTGATTGAATCGAACGCGATCTCGTTAATTGAATCGAACTCTATCGATCGAATCGGAGTTTTCAGAAATTACTACTTTGAGTCTCTGGACTATTTTAGCTACTGTCGATCAATCGGTACCTATCATCGGTCGATTGATACCTTGTCGATCGAATTGACGATGGATCGACAATAGATTAATCATAGCTGGATCGTCCGAGTTCAACCATGTGTTCCAATTTGTGGGTGTTTCTTATCATGTTCCTATTTTTGAGTAATGATCACACTGTTGGATTAGATCCGCATTGTCCATTGGTTCTTTTGTGACCAATTTAAGAGTTAACCACAATTTCCTTGAATCTGAACTGCTGATGTAGGACGCCCTAATTGTGATGCATGCTCATGAACACAATTAAATCAGCGGAATTAAAAGACAATAACAATATAAGATCTAGCAGTAATCATCA
Source organism: Liriodendron chinense (assembly GCA_003013855.2). Taxonomy (NCBI): domain Eukaryota; kingdom Viridiplantae; phylum Streptophyta; class Magnoliopsida; order Magnoliales; family Magnoliaceae; genus Liriodendron; species Liriodendron chinense. Next base: position 1,917,796 of record PVNU02003814.1, on the reverse strand, counting down.
TGAACTAAGGAGATCACAAGGAACATGCAATGGAACGGGCCACTCATCACAACCATGAAGTATGAGATTCAAGTATCACTATGGTTGGATCCGACGAGGGATGGAACCTCCCGATCTTGCATGGCTATAACCCAATCAATTAAGAGGAATCTCTAATCCAGGAAATCAGGAGATTTTGGATTAGGGATTTGAAATTCTGAAAACATAGGGTTTTAGGATCAAAATCAGAATTTGGGGATTGAGGTTATCGAAACAAATAAATTAGGAAAGATAGAATTACCTGGAAGAAGGGTTAGAGGGTCACAAGAAGCAAACAGAAGAAAGAGGGATCAAGGAAGAGGAAGAATCATCACCATGAGAGAGAGAGAAGAGAGAGGCTACCAAAGAGGTTTGCTTTTCATTCATAATCAACTAAATTCGAGTTTAGGGCTTAGCCCTCTTAAATAAACACTAAAAACAAGTAAAAGACTAAAATACCCTCAAACTTAAGTAAAAAAAGGGAAAAAGAAAACACTTGAGCAAAAGTTCGGGCGCCGAAGATGTCCAAAAACGTCAAGAGAGTTTCGGGTGCTCGAGAGGCCAAGTTCGGGCGCCCGATCAGGCGCCTGAAGGCAGTGGTCGGGCGCCCGATGGGCGCCGAAGTCTTCAGTTTCTTCGGTTTCATTCTCCTTTCTTCCTTCACACGTGTCTTCCCTGAGTGGGGTCTTCTATGTGTTCAATCACATGTGGAGGGTCTTCAGCTCCTCAATAGTCGCCTATCCACAAGGATGGTGCTTATGGTTGGCGCATTCTTCGTTGGTACACCTTGAATGCTTTTGTGTCCGCATCAATTCTCCTCGGGTGAGAAAAACTCGACTCCGACGAGTTGTGACTTTTGTAGCACTCGAGTAGATCCGGATCAATACTATGCAACGCTTCGCTCGGCAACCATGTAGATTCAGACGATGGCTTATTCTTCCATTTGACAAGGTACCTCTAGAAACCTCCATCTCTCGTAAATACTATCTCATCATCCAAGATTTCCTCAATTTCTTCTTTATGGGTAATGGGTGGAGGAAGGGGTGGAAGGGGTTGGGTAACAAAATCAGAAAAAGGCCACGAAAGCGACGATGGATCGACAATGGGAGCATGGGAACGGACTAGATCTTCCACATTAAAAGTTGGATTAATGCTCATTTCAGGTGGAAGATCAATCCGATACGCGTTGGACCCAACCTTTTGTAATATCTTGAATGGTCCAGTACTGCGCGCTTGTAACTTCTTAGCGACACCTTGAGAGAATCGTTCTGGCCTTATTCGCACCATTACGTAGTCTCCTTCTTGAAATTCTTGCGCTCTACGATGAGAATCAGTTGAAATTTTATAGTTATCATTGCTCTTATTTATCCGATGTCTAACATGTGTATGTAAATCATAGATATGGCGTGCAAATGCATCGGCTGATTCAGAAGACCTTTGGGTAACAGACATAGGTAAGAGATCTATGGGCATTCTAGGTTTATAACCACTTACAATTTCAAAAGGACTCAACCCTATAGATCTATTAACGGACCTATTATATGCAAGTTCAGCAGTTGGTAAAATTAAGTCCCAAGTCTTAACATGTTCACCCACTAGACAATGTAGAAGATTTTCAAGACTACGGTTTACCACTTCAGTTTGACCATCTGTTTGTGGGTGGTAAGCAGTAGAGAATTGCAAACAAGTTCCCATAATGTGCCACAGTGTCTTCCAAAAATAGCTTGTAAATCAAACATCACGGTCAGACACTATGGTTTAGGTACCATGGAGACGCATCACACCATAAAAAAAGATACCGAGCGACACGAGACGCATTTGACGTTTTCGAACATGGGAGGAAATGTGCCATTTTAGAAAAACGGTCCACCACGACAAAAATGGAATCGTGCTTTTTGATTGTCTTGAGAAGCCCAAGCACGAAGTCCATATTAATGTCCTGCCACGGAGCATGTGGCACTGGCAATGGTGTATACAGCCTGGTATTTTGCTTTTTCTGCTTTGCCAGTTGACATGTACGACACTGCCCTAAAACTTTGGCTACGTCTCGCTTGAGACTTGGCCAATAGAAACGATCTTCCACAAGGGCAATAGTTTTGTCACGACCAAAATGGCCAGCTATCCCTCCTGAATGAAGCTCCTAGATGAGGAATTCACGAAGGGACATACGTGGAATACAAAGTCTATCTCCCTTGAAAAGGAAGTCATCTTTAAGAACATATTCACTCATAATACGCTGGTCATTAGAGAGCGACGCGTAAGTACCCCCAAAATTAGGACATGTGGGGTATTCATCTTTCAGTTGCTCAAACCCGACTACCTCTACACTCAAGGAGTTGAGCAACGCCACTCTTCTACTAAGGGCATCCGCTGGTTTGTTTTCAATCCCGGCCTTGTGTTTCAAAACAAATGAATATTCTTGAAGAAACGCTACCCATTTAGCATGTCTTGGGTTGAGTTTCTTCTGAGAATGCAAATATCTCAAAGCTTCATGGTCAGAAAACAAAACGAATTCTTGCGGTAGGAGATAGTGTCGCCAATGTCTCAGGGATTGCACTACCGCATAAAATTCCTTGTCGTAAGTGGAGTATTTTTGTTTGGCCTCATTCAGTTTCTCACTGAAATAGGCAACTGGGTGTCCTTCTTGACTCAACACTCTACCTATACCGACACCAGATACATCACACGCTACTTTAAAGACATTAGAAAAGTCAGGTAGACGCATGACAGGAGCTTCCACCATCTTTCCCTTAATTTCTTTGAAAGCCTTGACTACGACTTTAGACCACACGAATTCTCCCTTTTTCATGCATTCTGTAATGGGAGCCCTGATCGTGCTAAACCCCTAATGAACCGACGATAAAAAGTTGTTAAGCCGTGAAAGCTTCGCACCTTATGAATGTTCCTCGGTTCTGGCCACTCAACTATGGCCCTGACCTTTTCAGGGTCTGCGCGCATCCCTTCAGATGACACTATAAATCCTAAGAACACTACTTGGCTAGACATGAATGCACATTTCTTAAGATTAGCGTACAACTTTTCATTCCTAAGGATGCTACAGACCTTCTTTAAATGTTCAAGGTGTGATTCCTTAGTGGTACTATAAATAAGAATGTCATCAAAGTACACCACAAGGAACTTTTCCATGAACGGCCTCAAAGCTTGTGTCATCACCCGCATGAAGGCACTGGGTGCGTTAGTCAAGCCGAAAGGCATGACCAACCACTCATATAGCTCATCTTTCGTTTTAAACGCAGTCTTCCACTCATCTCTTAGGCGTATGCGGATTTGGTGATATCCACTCTTGAGGTCTATTTTAGAGAATATAGTGGACCTGGCCAGTGTTCGCAGTATCGGTATCGCGTTACGTTTCGCACCCTTGGGATACAGATACATATTGCGTATCGGTGGGAAATATCGGTTGTATCGCGGAATGTATCGCACTTTTTGGGAAACATGGGGAAACATTGGGAAATTGATTGAATTTTTCAATGAAACTTCAGGGATTGTTAGAATGGACCTCAATACACACATTTAAATCATAATATGTAAAAAAAAAAGTCCACATAAAGGAGTTCCTTTGTAAAAGGATCCTAAGCTATGCACTATCTGACTGAACTGATGCAACCATTATATAAATTGATTCCATAACATATACAAATGTTACAAGACATTAATGTAAACACAATCAATACATTGACAAAGTCAAATAAGCAAGAGAGCTGAGAAATATACCTATGGATGCAACTGACTGCTGCTTAGACCCACATAGAGTTGCGTGGTGGCTCATAATCATCGTCTCCATCTCGACGGGGTTGGGAATAGAGCTGCTGCTCCACAAAACGACAGTATTGTGCCCAGGTCATAGTAGAATGGTACCAGTTAAGATACTCCCTAACATAACGCTGGTACTCATCCTCTCCAAATTGAACTAATACGCCCATCCGTGGGTACTGCGTAATCGTAACAGTCTGTGACTGATACGGAGCTGGGATGGGCACAAATGATGCTCCAGAATATCCATATTGTTCGCCATATGTGTATTGTGGCCCATGACCCTGCAATCCTTGAAATAGCCCAAATTGGGAGGAATTGGAAAATTGGAAAATAGCCCCAATCAATTTGGGAGGAATTGGAAAATTTCGAAGTTCCCCCAAATTGGGCCACATACACTTGAATCATGAAATTAGAGTATGTGAGATTTATTAGTATTTACTAAATAATTTTTAATTTGACTTACAAGTGGATTGACAACTATTCCAAAAGAAATTTTTGAAAAAAATTCATAATTAATTAATTTTTAATTAATTAGTAATTAAAAAATTATTTAAATATTTTTTATTTTGGGGAAAAATGTTGCCGATCAATAGATCAGCACTCTTACATCATTGAAATGCTGTTTTGAATCCAACATTGCAAATAATTTGGGAGGAATTGAGAAATTTTGAAATTTCCCCAATTTCCCCCAAATCGGGCCACATACACTTGAATCATGAAATTGGAGTGTATGTGATGCATAATTACTAACATAATAACTATTATTCTGACTTACAAGTGGATTTACAACTGTTACAAAAAAAATCCGAAAAAATTTCATAATTAAGTATTTTTTAATTAATTAGTAATTAAAAAATTAATTAAATATTTTTATTTTGGGGGAAAATGCTGCCAATCAATAGATCAGCCCCCCTACATCCTTAAAATGTTGTTTTCAATCCAACATTGTAGGTAATTTGGGAGGAATTGGGATATTTCGAATTTTCCCAAATTTTCCCCAAATTTGCCCCATATCTCAAATTTCGAAATCGAAGGTTAAAATACATGATTTTTCATGTAAAACATGAACAATTAAGTACTTCAACTCATTTAAAACAAGTTGTAGTCGAATTTCACGAAAATAAAACGAGATTGGAAGAAAAAATCCTCACCGAGTTCAATAGTGGGCCACCTTTGGATTTCCTTCGAAAGCAACCGTATCCTTTGAGATTCTTGCAATGGAAGCTCCGTAATCTTTCCAAAATCAATTTAAGTAGGAGAAATTTGAGAAAAATTAGACCTGCAGACGTTTTTTCTCCCAAAAACCCAAAAAAACCAAGTTTCTCCCACGTTCCAGACGGGCTGGTCTGGACGATATCTGGAATCGCGCGCTGGAAACAGAACGATATCGAGCCGATATTTCGTGCGATATCGATACATTCTGCGATATTTCGTGCGATATCGATACATTCTGCGATATTTCGTGCGATACAAAGGAATTAGGCAGTTTTTTTGTTACTACCCTGCCGATATGTATCGGTGAGTACCGATATCGATAATATCGGCCGATATTATCGATACTGCAAACACTGGACCTGGCTATCATGTCAAGCATATCATCAAGCCTAGGTAGGAAACCTATACTTGACAGTAATTTTGTTTATGGCACGACTATTCACACACATACGCCACGTGCCGTCTTTCTTTGGCGTCAACAATGCTGGCACGGCACACGGGCTCATACTCTCTTGGATGAAACCCTTTTGCAGAAGCTCATCTACTTGCTTCTTCAACTCTACATGCTCTGCAGGGTTCATCCTGTAGTGAGGAAGGTTCGGTAGAGTAGACCCTTGGGACAAGATCAATAGCATGCTGGATGTCCCTTATAGGTGGCAACTCACTGTATTCCTTCAGGACCGAGGTTACCTCACGGGGCAACTCTGATGGAGCCTCAGGTGTAATCTCTCTAGCCACAAGGGCATACACCATAGAATCTTCCTTAGCCTCTTTTTCAAACTCTCTTGCACTGATTATATGTAGAGACTTAGGATTGGATTTCCCCACTCCTCTAGGCTCACTTGCCTTCTCATCCTTCTTTTTCCCTAGTGTGCTCTCAGGTGTCATAGGGTTAAGTTTGATCTTTTTACCGTTATGCATGAAAGTACACGCATTGGAACGGCCAAAGATCGTGACATCATTATCGAATAGCCACGGTTTACCTAGGATAACATGTCCCACATCCATAGGTAAAACATCACACCATAGAGACTCTTTGTATGACCCAAACTCAATGGGGACTAGACATTGATGGGTGACAGGTAGGGATGTCTTGTCAACCCAAGAAACTTTATATGGGTCTGGATGAGGTGTGGGTTTCAGTTTCAAGCGATCTAAGGTGTTAGTGGAAATCACATTCTGACAACTTCCACTATCCACTATCACCTTACAATTCTTTTTACCACACTTGGCAATAGTATAGAAGATAGTGCTTCGACGCCAGTCAGCACTACTTCTAGATTGAGCTAGCACACGCCTGACTACTGCAAGCGTTGCTTCTCCATCTAATTCTTCTTCATCATGAAGTCCTCTTTCAGGGTGATACTCTTCAACTTCATAATCACCCTGGTCATCTCCACCCTTGTGAGACTCGCCTATAACTAAGGCTTTCCTACGGCTCTTCGTAGGACACTGATTAGGCATGTGGCCAAGATTGCCACACTCATAGCACCTCACTTGGCTCATGTTACCAGGACCGGCACCAAGAACCCCCTTGCCCTTATCCTCCCTAGGTCTAGGCGGAATGGTCGCCTGTGCCCTAGGTTGACTACCAACATTAGGTCAAGTCCCCTGGGATTTAGATCTAGCACTGGAGTCTCGGGACTCGAAACGACGGACTACAGGAGTCTTTAGATATTGCTTTAACTCCTGCACGACTTGATATGCTTCATCCAAGTCTGTTAAGGGCCGAGTCATAAGCTCGCGCTGAAGATCCGCACGAAGGCCTGTCTTAAAACGTGAGAGCGTTACTAGAGAGTCTTCTTGGATATCACATCACATCACATATTCTTCAAACTTAGCGATGTAGTCAGCGGCAGACATTGACCCTTGGCGTAAAGATTGCCATTGGTCAAGGAGCTTCTGACGGTCTGAGAGAGGAAGGTACTTCTCCTTCAACTTCTCTTTCATCTCATACCAATGTGTGATAGGGGCTTTATCAACTTTTTCTATCCTACGCTCAGTATTAGTCCAAAAGAGCTTGGCTTGACCCACGAGCTTCATCTTAGCAAACCGTATTTGACGGTTTTCTGACATGCCATACCACTTAAAGTGGTGGTCCATGTCAGCAACCCAGTCAAGGAATGCCTTGGGGTCCAAGCGCCCATCAAAACTCAGGGCCTCAACTCTAACACTCTTCATCGCACGCTCATCTGGATCATAGCGGTCTTGATGATCATATGTGGCTCGTGCCTCTCGCACAACACCACGACCGTTACTACGATCTCTATCTTCACTACCTCCACGTGTGGCAGTGCGCTCTTCAATGATTCCTCCCACTTGGGAGTGCGCATCATCCCCTACAGCGGGGTTTTCCCTTTGGGACGCCTCTAGTTGCTCGACCTTAGTCATGGTAGTGGTGATTTGGTTCTCAAGGCGGGCAAATTCACGCTTTTGACTTGCTTCTAGGGCGGTTATCTTTTGTATCAATTGAGCAAGTTGCTCAGATGACTGCTCGTTATTCATGGTAGGCTGAAGTCCGAAACCTCTACCTCTTCTCGTGGGCATACACTTAACACTTGAACCAAAACTCTACCCAACTAGACCACTAGGTGTTTTGACTCACAAGATGAATGCGATGAATGCAAAACTAATATAAACTGACACAATTAAATTAAAACAGGAAACAACTCAAATCTGGAAATTTTCTAAATTAGGAAACTTTTTAAATTTGGAAATTTCCTAAAACAGACCTAAAAATCAAAACCATAATTTTTTTGATAACTCGATCTAGACAAAACCATGCAAGCCTAATCTCTGATACCAAATTTGATGTAGGACGCCCTAATCGTGATGCATGCTCATGAAAACAATTAAATCAGCGGAATTAAAAGACAATAACAATATAAGATCTAGCAGTAATCATCATGAACTAAGGAGATCATAAGGAACATGCAATGGAACGGGCCACTCATCACAACCATGAAGTATGAGATTCAAGTATCACTATGGTTGGATCCGGTGAGGGATGGAACCTCCCGATCTTGCATGGCTATAACTCAATCAATTAAGAGGAATCTCTAATCCAGGAAATCAGGAGATTTTGGATTAGGGATTTGGAATTTTGAAAACTTAGGGTTTTAGGATCAAAATTAGAATTTGGGGATTGAGGTTATGGAAACAAATAAATTAGGAAAGATAGAATTACCTGGAAGAAGGGTTAGAGGGGCACAAGAAGCAAACAGAAGAAAGAGGGATCAAGGAAGAGGAAGAATCATCACCATGAGAGAGAGAGAAGAGAGAGGCCACCAAAGAGGTTTGCTTTTCATTCATAATCAACTAAATTCGAGTTTAGGGCTTAGCCCTCTTAAAGAAACACTAAAAACAAGCAAAAGACTAAAATACCCTCAAACTTAAGTAAAAAAAAGGGAAAAAGAAAACACTTGCGCAAAAGTTCGGGCGCCGAAGATGTCCAAAAACATCAAGAGAGTTTTGGGCGCTCGAGAGGCCAAGTTCGGGCGCCCGATCGGGCGCCTGAAGGCAGTGGTCGGGGATGGGCGCCCGAAGTCTTCAGTTTCTTGGGCTTCATTCTCCTTTCTTCCTTCACACGTGTCTTCCCTGAGTGGGGTCTTCTACGTGTTCAATCACATGTGGAGGGTCTTCATCTCCTCAATAGTCGCCTATCCACAAGGATGGTGCTTGTGGTTGGCGCATTCTTCGTTGGTACACCTTGAATGCTTTTGTGTCCGCATCAACTAGTCATGATCTTAATCAATCTTATTATATGCTTGGAGTGCTTACATTAGTTTGATTAGAGTGATCTAATGGATGATTGGATCCATTCAGTTGTTTGATCATTGATCTAGATCTACTGACACATATACTGTAGAACCTAATCTACTGTATTCAATTATTCATTACATAACTTGATGTATAAATTGATGCTCATGATTAATCTGATTAGTGTGGCCCACCTGATGATCAGATTGATCCTAAAATTGTGATTCTTATATAATTCATTTTCAGGAATCCCATGATCCATATGGATCAAATCTGGCCAATCAGAATGGCCCTAATCAATTCCTACTGCAAAAAGGAATTTCACAGGAAACCTAAGGTGTCTTTTCTAACACTTGCCAAAATGGACAAAGCTATGAACGTGTGGCCAATCCGCCCCGTTCATTGCATAGATCCAGCAAAACTACATTACATATGTAAAAATTAAAAAAAAAAAAAGGAGGGGGTCATGGGGACCTACTTATTTTAGAAGCTTTCTCCGTAGCCCTCCCCTTCTCTCTTTCTCTCTATCTCCTTTTGGGTGTTTCTCTACATATGAGAGGATTCTCTCGGATCCCCTCGTAAGGAGGGAGTTCGGATAAGATAGGGGAGAGAGGTTGTAACCATGGGCCCAAATCTCTCTCATATTTGAATTTTCAATTTAATCTGAATTTAAATTTGAATTAATTATGAATTTCACAAAGTAATTAATTTCATATGTTGACAAGTATCAATCCTAGGACCTATTCTTAAACCAAGAGTATCGTTTCCACTTAACTAATAGACTTGTTTTATTTCTTAAAGGTAAAATTAAATATTTAACCCATTTAATTCATTGGAAGCTTAGAATTAGTGTCCTACTAACGTACGAAATTTGGGGTCGTTAAAATGACTTCATTTAATATTTTTTTTATTTCATGAAGGCATGCATGAAAACCTAGGTTTGCAAATCTTCTGGGGCAATTGCATTCTGTTTTAGATCTTGAGAAATTCTTTGCTCTCTAGCAAGCTATTCAACGTGTTTATGACATTCTATTTGATTCCGATCCTTGCTTGGATTCACCCTTCATATTAGGGTGAAGGATGACCTAATGGGGAGGTCATTATCCTGTCTTGCTTTCTAGCCTTGATTAATTGCAGTCTTGACCCTTTTTTGCCTCCTTAGGTTCGTATATTTCTATGACTCAAAAGAGGTTTTTGACCTTAATTTTTTTTTGGTACCTTACCAATTGTTCATCTATTATTAATGATAATTGTTCACAATGTCCTGGAACAATGACTTCATTTAAATTTTTTTATTGACAGCAAGTCATGTATGAAAGCCTAGGGTTTGCAAGTCTTCCTTAATAAGTTGATTATTCCATGGGTCTATTATAATCACTTGAGACTTCTCATTACACAATGTATTTTTGAGGAGTTTGCTATTGTAAGTGTGCCTTTTGTTCTAGATCACGAGAACCTTTTTTATATCTACCTGTTTCTATGCTAGCTAGCTAGTCAGCTATTCAATGTAGTATGCACGTACTTACGGCGCAACATGGAAGAGGCTTACATGTTCAAGAAAGAGAGAGAGTGTTGTTTCATTATAGGAAATGCACTCACGCATGCACCCCTTAACTGGGATAAGGCTATGATGATGGTGATGACCACGATGATATTGATTAGGAGGGAGGTTTTTTTTTTTTAAGCCTCAGATGAATATATGCCTTTTGAGCATGAGAGTTTTGTTACTGCCTGCATATGCCTTGCATGTGTGGCAATAAGATGCTACTTTGCCTATTCAATAAGAAACATATCTCTGTTAAATGCCTCTTTGCTACTCATTTTATGTAAATTAACATACTTTTGGCCTCTCTTTGTTGTGCTGGCTTTTTGAAAAATTGAGATGTCTTCTTGCTGAGTTCTTGGTTCTGCAAATTATAGTCACTGCAAACATTTATAAAGGAAGTTGGTTTTGTTTACTACAGTCTAATGTTATAGATATAAACGATCCGTTGGGCAATCAACCTGGGGATGCATCCTCTAATAAAGATCGTCAACCTTCAAGTGCATTGAAAAGGCAACCTCAAGCATCCATGGTATTGTTGGAAAATGTTTCCTTCTGTTAATTTGTTGTAGGTTTATTGGTCATTTTTTTTTCTTCTTATTTTATCACATTGTTCTTGTGTAGGTTCCAAATGCATTCGAATTTTATCCCTACAATCGCTATCCACATGAACAACAGTTAGATCCAGCCCCTAATATGTCAAGATTTTTCCCTGATCATGATCGGATGGATATGAAAGAAACGAAACATGAAGCAGGTGTTGACATACGCCATCCATTTATTTATGACAATCCGAAGGAGTTCACCTCCAACACTTATAAGTTAGTACATGAATCAGACTTTAATTCCTGTTACCTTTGATTTGATTTGTTTCTAAGAAGCATCCCTTATTAGGTAGTCTGAATTTAAATATCAAGAATGCCCAATTGGTGTTATTTCTGAAATTCTTGACTGCATCTTTTTCAACTTTTGTGGTGTTTCTTGCAATTTGTGAATGAATCTTTATTAACTAGCTTCCAATTACAAATATAGCATTCTCTCTATTTTGCAAGATACCCTTTAGTAAATTCTTGGATACTGTGTCATCGGAGTTCCAATTGGCCATCTTTGATACATAGAAGTGAATGGAAAATTCCTACTAATCCTTTTTACTTTCTTGGTAATTATTGGTCTCACTTGTAATGAGTGTATGCTTTATTGCTATAGTGCACTTTTAGGTTCCATTGTCGAACATTGTATCCGTTTTGTTTCTTGCTCATAGTTTGATGCTGTAGAAGGGAGAAGAGGTCTGGGAAAAGTTGTGTTACGGAGAAAATGTCTCCATTGCCTATTTCATTAAAAGAGTTTTTAAAAAGAAGGTATGGTGTCTTGAGGGAGCACCGAAATGAACATATGTAGAGCTCTCTCTCTCTCTCACACACACACACACACGCGCGCGCGCGCGCTTCCCCTTAAGTTGGAGCATAGATATCACACATGCCAGCTTATCCAATAGATCATAAAATTTAAAGGAATGAACAACTTTGGTAAGGACATCTGCTAGTTGATCCTTGGCGTGAACACAAGGCATAGAAAGAAGGCCCGAGATGATCTTTTCACAAATGAAATGACTAAGGAGTCACTCGAACCATGCCTAAGGAGATTGTTTAAGCCCATATAGATACTTCTTCAACTTGCACATGTTGCCTTTGGAACCTGGTGGATGAATGTGCGGAGGAAGAGACAGATTTCCTCCTGAAGATCGCCAAGAAAAAAAAAAAAAAACGCATTCATTGAGTGGAGGAGATTTGAGGAAAAATGTTGTGTTAGGGAGCTAATGAATCCCTGACCTATTTTATTAAAACAGTTTTTACAAAACAGGCCATGGTATCCCGAGGGAGCACCGAAATCAACATACATATACATCTCAGTCTCTAACAGATGCGAGCCAAATTTTTCCTCGAAATCTTTTCTCATAATTGGTAATGTTTTGGCCAATAGTTTTAACCCCAGCTTAAATCCTGACATGAAATATTAAAACAAATTTCATGAAAAGACCTTTCTTTTTCTTTTTCATTTTGGATTCTTCTTTGTCCATGCTTGGCCTGCTAATACTCTCTCAATTCCAGAGCAATTGCATTTGTATTGAAGGATTTTGGGTTGGATTTTCATTTTTCTATGCATAAGATCCATGCAGGCCATGCATGTCGGTGAAATTAGGTTGTCTTTGTGACATACTTTTATGATATAGGTTTTATGCTGGTTGTGTTATTGTAGAGTGTACTATTTAGGGTCATGTTTTCTTGTTTTGAATAGAGTAAGGTATTCTAATCTTCTAATGTTTCATTAGAGCATTAAGAATGCTTTCCAGTTTCATTTTCGAAAAGGAAAATATGTTTCTTCTCCATGATTTTAACAGTATCCAAGTCGTTCATAACGTTGCGCTCCTTTTATTAGCCTATTGGTTTTTGCTGTTCATTCTAGTGAATAAGTTGTGTGTTCTTCCTGTTTCAAAAATTCAATCTCCTTTCTCTGGTGTCCATATTCCTTGTTTTCTTTCAATGCCCAATTCTTTTGGTTCCTTGTCATCCAATCTTCAACTCTTCTCCTGAACTGAAATCTTTAAATATTTTTTTCCCTGTTCTCACATTTGAGCAAAATACCTTTTCGAACAAACCCTTTTATTTTGATTTTTTTTGGGTTAGTTCACACACCCCATTGTTAGTACACCCACCCACCCCTATAGTCACATCACAATGTTAGCCACCCCCATTATGGGAATCGATACCATGACCTCAGTGTTGAAACGAGGCTATCTTCACTCAGTCTGCCACTTGAGCTGTGGACCTTTTCGAACAAACCCTTGACTGGCAAATAATGTGTGGAGATCTCTCTTTTTAATTATTTGTGTTAGAATTTAAACGTCCCCACTTTTGTGGGAATTCCATTTTTCATGCAGTTTCTGTTGGAACCTTTATAGGTCTATACTTGAACTAAATTAAACTTAAAATTTTAGATCTTCCTGGGATTATCTCGAACTATTGTCCCTGGTGATGTAGTAGTTGAACTAATTTCTTCTTTAAAAAGTAGTTTTCTGGAATTGCAATGCACATACATTGACTTTCCAGGTCCATTCTACTTCTTCCAATTTGTTTCTTCTCTTGAATAGGTTTAGTACCTGATCATTTGAACTGATGGATACTGATAGACCCAATCTGTAGCAGCTTGAACCTAATCTGCTAATAAGTCTAGACTATGAATTGTTTTGATCGGGTTGCGTGGTAATGTAGGGGAACTTGCTCTCAATATTACTTGATGCAGTGAGGATGTTTGGAATAGGGCACAAAAAGCTTAGAAGGACAATTTATTGTTTTGATCGGGTTGCATGGTAATGTAGGGGAACTTGCTCTCAATATCACTTGATGCAGTGAGGATGTTTGGAATAGGGCACAAAAAGCTTAGAAGGACAATTTATTCCAATTGTAAAAAAATTCCTATACATATATGGTTTTGCTAATGTCCCCACCTTCATGGGACGTTAGCAATGTCCCCAAACTTTTTACATGGCACACGGGTGACCTATTGTTGATATCAACCATTCATTCATTCAGACAACTAAGAGCAGGCAATGGTGCAGGAATCTGCCAATTGGATGATCCTAACCCTTTGAATGGGGCCAATTTGTTACAGCCATCTATTATTAATGTGCCATAAATCAAATGGTTAGCATCATCAAATCAAAGGTGTTATTTTACAATCATAAGAAATAAAAAGTGGGATCTATCTAGTAAATGTTTCAAGCTGATGATTGGACCTATTTTGTTTCTCCGATCAATCTTGAATGTCCAATTACATGCTATTGATCAGAAGCTTAAAATCACGCGACTGACATGATTTTTGTACCATGTCTTGTTCCTAGTTGTATGAATGAATGAACGGTTTAGATTGACAATAGGTCACCTTGTGTGCCATTTAAAAGATTTGGGTATGTAGCTAATGGCCTCCATGAAGGTGGGAACGTTAGCCAAAAAAAAAAAAAAAATCACAGAGAGAGAGAGAGAGAGAGAGAGAGAGAGAGAGAGAGAGAGAGATATGCTCACACACAAGTCATAATACATCCAACTATTGGTATGTGGAGGCTCACCATGGTGTTTGTATGACATCTCACCTATCCAGCAAGGTCGTCCCTCCACAAACATGGGACACCCCAAAAGTCAAGTGAATCAAACCATCAGGTGTGAACCGCCTAAAAAAAAAACTCCACATTCACATCAGGTGCATCTAATAGTAGAAATGACCTGATATTTGGGACATCCCATTTTCATGGTGAGACAACCTTTTTGGATGAGCTCTCTCTCTCTCTCTCTCTCTCTCTACACACACACACACGCACGTCTCTTGAATCCTGTTTTGCCATTCTACTCTATCAAGGACCACATCTACATTTAAACCATGGGTCATCGAATCTTTTTTGACTATTTGACGTAGGACAGCCCTAATTATGATGCATGCTCATAAACATAATTAAACAGTGGAAAATAAAATGAATAAATAATCTAAAATCCAGAATCACTCATCATAAACTAAGAAAATCCACAAGGAGCTTGCAATGGATCGGGCCAATCGTCACAACCACGAAGTTTGAGTTTCAAGTATAACTAGGGTTGGATCTGGCGAGGGATAGGACCTCCCGATCTTGCATGGCTATAACCCAATCAATCAAGAGGAATCTCTAATCCAGGAAATCAAGGAATTTCAGATTAGGGATTTGCGAATCTGAAAACTTTAGGGTTTAGGCTCAAAATCAGATTTTGGGATTGTGGTGAACGAAACAAATATGTTAGAAAAGATAGATTACCTGGAAGAAGGATTAGAGGGACATAAGAAGTAAGTAGAAGAAAGAGGGATTAAGGAAGGAGAAACATCACCATGAGAGAGAGAGAGAGAAGCACCAAGAGGCTTTTCATTAATCAATAATCAAAGTTAATTCGAGTTTAGGACTTTAGCCCACTTAAATAAGCAAATAAAGACATAAAGTTACTAAAATACCCCTAAAACTAAGCAAAACGCGGAATTAACATCAGTGCGGGAAAGTTCGGATGCCCGAGCAGTTGCACGAAGTCGTCCGAAAACCTCCAGAGAGGTTCGGGCGCTCGTCAGGCAAAGTTCGGGCGAAGGCTATG
The DNA here is from genome assembly GCA_003013855.2 of Liriodendron chinense. Taxonomy (NCBI): domain Eukaryota; kingdom Viridiplantae; phylum Streptophyta; class Magnoliopsida; order Magnoliales; family Magnoliaceae; genus Liriodendron; species Liriodendron chinense. Next base: position 1,902,322 of record PVNU02003814.1, on the reverse strand, counting down.
GTCGGGCGCCCCAAAATTTTCAGTTCTTCGGCCTTCTTTCTCTTTTCTTCCTTTACACGTGTCTTCCCTGAGTGGGGTCTTCTATGTGTTCAATCACATGTGAAGGGTCTTCAGCGGGTCTTCAGTTCCTCAATAATCGCCTATCCACAAGGACGACACTTGTGGTTGGCGCTTTCTTCGTTGGTACACCTTGAATGCTTTTGTGTCCGCATCAATTCCCCCAGGGTGAGAAAAACTCGACTCTGACAAGTTGAGACTTTTGTAGCACTCTAGTAGATCTGGATCAATACCCTGCAATGCTTCGCTCGGCAGCCACGTAGATTCAGACGATGGTTTGTTTTTCCATTTGACAAGATACCTCTGGAAACCTCCATTTCTTGTAGATACTATCTCGTCATCCAAGATTTCCTCAATTTCTTCTTTATGGGTAATGGGTGGAGGAAGGGATGGAAGGGGTTGTGTAGCAAAATCAGAAAAAGGCCATGAAATGGACAATGGGTCGACAATGGAATTATGGGAACGGACTAGATCTTCCACATTAAAAGTTGGATTAATGCTCATTTCAGATGGAAGGTCAATCCGATACGCGTTGGACCCAAACTTTTGTAATATTTTGAATGGTCCAGCATTACGCGCTTGTAACTTCTTAGTGGATCCTTGAGAGAATCTCTCTGGCCTTATTCACACCATTACGTAGTCTCCTTCCTGAAATTCTTGCGCTTTACGATGAGAATCAGCTGAAATTTTATAATCATCATTGCTCTTATTTATGCGCTGTCTAATGTGTATGCAAATCATGAATATGGTGTGCAAATGCATCGGCCGATTCAACAGACCTTTGGGTAACAGACATAGGTAAGAGATCTATGGGCATTCTAGGTTTATAGCCACTTACAATTTCAAAAGGACTCAACCCTGTAGATCTATTAACTAACCCATTATAAGCAAATTCAGCAGTTGGTAAAATTAGGTCCCAAGTCTTAACATGTTCACCCACTAGACAACGTAGAAGATTTCCAAGACTACGGTTTACCACTTAAGTTTAATCATTTGTTTTTGGGTGATAAGCGGTAGAAAATTGCAAATGAGTTCCTATAATGTGCCACAGTGTCTTCCAAAAATAGCTAGTAAATCTGATGTCATGATCAGACACTATGGTTTTAGGTAACCCATGGAGACGCACCACACTATAAAAAAAGATATGAGCAACATGAGACGCATCCGACGTTTTCGAACATGGGAGAAAATGCGTCATCTTGAAAAAACGGTCCACAACGACAAAAACGGAATCGTGCTTCTTGATTGTCTTGGAAAGCCCAAGCATGAAGTCCATACTAATGTCCTGACACAGAGCATGTGGCACTGACAATGGCGTATACAGCCCGGTATTTTGCTTTCTTTGCTTTGCCAGTTGACATGTACGACACTGCCCTAAAACTTTGGCTACGTCTCGCTTGAGACTTGGCTAATAGAAACGATCTTCCACGAGGTCCATGGTCTTATCATGACCAAAATGGCCAGCTATCCCTCATGAATGTAGCTCCCAGATGAGGAATTCACGAAGGGACATACGGGGAATACAAAGTCTGTCTCCCTTGAAAAGGAAGCCATCTTTAAGAACATACTCACCCATAATACGTTGGTCACTAGAGAGTGACGCGTAAGTACCCCCAAAATCAGGACATGTGGGGTATTCTTCTTTCAGTTGCTCAAATCCGACGACCTCTACACTCAAAGAGTTGAGCAACGCCGCTCTTCTACTAAGGGTATCTGTTGGTTTGTTTTCAACCCCGGCCTTGTGTTTCAGAACAAACGAATATTCTTGAAGAAACGCTACCCACTTAGCATGCCTTGGGTTGAGTTTCTTTTGAGAATGCAAATATCTCAAAGCCTCATGGTTAGAAAACAAAACGAATTCCTGCGGTAGGAGATAGTATCGCCAATGTCTCAGGGATTGCACTACTGCATAAAATTCTTTGTCGTAAGTGGAATACTTTTGTTTTGCCTTATTCAGCTTCTCACTGAAATAGGCCACTGGGTGTCCTTCTTAACTTAACACTCCACCTATACTAACACCAGACGCATCACATGCTACTTCAAAGACTTTAGAAAAGTCAGGTAGACGCATGACAAGAGCTTCCACCATCTTGCCCTTAATTTCCTTGAAAGCCTTGACTGTGGCTTTAGACCACACGAACTCTCCCTTTTTCATGCACTCGGTAATGGGAGCCATGATCGTGCTAAAACCCCTAATGAACTAATGATAAAAAGTTGCTAAGCCGTGAAAGCTTTACACCTCATGCCTCATGAATGTTCCTCGGTTCAGGCCACTCAACTATGGCCCTTACCTTTTCAGGGTCTGCACGCATTCCTTCAGATGACACTATAAATCCTAAGAACACAACTTGACTAGACATGAACGCACATTTCTTAAGATTAGCGTACAACTTTTCATTCCTAAGGACGCTACAGACCTGCTTCAAATGTTCAAGGTGTGATTCCTTAGTGGTACTATAAATAAGAATGTCGTCAAAGTACACCACTAGGAATTTTCCCATGAATGGCCTCAAAACTTGTGTCATCATCAGCATGAAAGTACTGGGTGCGTTAGTCAAGCCAAAGGGCATGACCAACCACTCATACAGCCCATCTTTCATTTTAAATGCATTTTTCCACTCATCTCCTGGGCGTATACGGATCTAGTGATATCCACTCTTGAGATCCATCTTAGAGAATATAGTGGACCTGGCCATCATGTCAAGCGTATCATCAAGCCTAGGTATAGGGAACCTATACTTGACAATAATTTTGTTTATGGCACAGCTGTCCACACACATGCGCCACGTGCCGTCTTTCTTTGGCGTCAACAATGCAGGCACGGCACACGGGCTCACACTCTCTTGGATGAAACCCTTTTGCAGGAGCTCATCAACTTGCTTCTTCCACTCTACATGCTCTGCGGGGTTCATCTTGTAGTGAGGAAGGTTCGGTAGAGTAGACACTGGGATAAGATCAATGGCATGCTGTATGTCTCTTATAGGTGGCAACTCGTTCGGTAAGTCTTCAGGAAATACATCACTGTATTCCTTCAGGACCGAGGTCACCTCACGGGGCAACTCTGATGGAACCTCAGGTGTAATCTCTCTAGCCACAAGGGCATATGCCATAGAATCCTCCTTAACCTCTTTTTCAAACTCTCTTGCGCTGATTATATGGAGAGACTTAGGCTTGGATTTCCTCACTCCTCTAGGCTCACTTGCCTTCTCATCCTTCTTCTTCCTTAGTGTGTTCTCAGGTGGCATGGGGTTAAGTTTAATCTTCTTACCGTTATGCATGAAGGTATACGCACTCGAATGGCCAAAGATCGTGACATCATTATCGAATAGCCACGGTCTACCTAGGATAACATGTCCCACATCCATGGGTAAAACATCACACCACAGGGATTCCTTGTATGACCCAAACTTGATGGGGACTAAACATTGATGGGTGACACGGAGGGATGTCTTGTCAACCCAAGAAACTTTATATAGGTCTGGATGAGGTGTGGGTTTCCGTTTTAAGCGATCTAAAGTGCTAGTGGAAATAACATTCTGACAACTTCCACTGTCCACTATCACCTTACAATTCTTTTCACCACACTTGGCAATAGTGTAGAAGATGGTGCTTCGACGCCAGTCAACACTACTTCTAGATTGAGCTAGCACACGCCTGACTACTGCAAGCGTTGCTTCTCCATCTAATTCTTCCTCATCAGTAAGTCCTCCTTCAGGGTGATACTTTTCAACTTCATAATCATCCTCGTTATCTTCCCCCTCATGGGACTCGCCTACAACTAATGCTTTTCCATTGCTCTTCGTAGGACACTGATTAGACATGTTCCGATACTCATAGTACCTCACTTGGCTCATGTTACTAGGACCGGCACCAAGAATCCCTTTGCCCTTGTCCTCCCTAGGCCTAGGCAAAATAATCGCCTGTACTCTAGGTTGACTACCAACATTAGGTCTAGTCCCCTGGGACTAGATCTAGCACTAGAATCTCAGGACTCAAAACGACGAACGACAGGAGCCTTCAGATATTGCTATAACTCCTGCACGATTTGATATGCTTAATCCAAATCCGTTAAGGGCCGAGTCATAAGCTCGCGCTGAAGATCCGCACGAAGGCTCGTCTTGAAACGCGAGAGCATTACTAGTCTTCTTGGATATCACATCACATCATATATTCTTCAAATTTAGCGATGTAGTCAGCGGCAGACATTGACCCTTGGCGTAAGGGTTGCCATTGGTCAATGAGCTTCTGACGGTCTGAGAGAGGAAGGTACTTCTCCTTCAACTTCTCTTTCATCTCATACCAATGTGTGATAGGGGCTCTATCAACTCTTTCTATCTTACGCTCGGTGTTGGTCCAAAAGAGCTTGGCTTGGCCTACAAGCTTCATCTTAGCAAACCGCATTTGACGATTTTCTGACATGTCATACCACTCAAAGTAGTGGTCTATGTCAGCAACCCAGTCAAGGAATGCCTTGGGATTCAGACGCCCATCAAAACTCGGAGCCTCAACTTTCACACTTTTCATCGCACGCTCATTTGGATCATAGCGGTCTTGATGATCATATGTGGCTCGTGCCTCTCGCACAATACTACGACCATTACCATGATCCTTATCCTCACTACCTCCACGTGTGGCAGCGCGTTCTTCAATGATTCCTCCCACCTGGGAGTGCGCATCATCCCCTACAGCGGGGTTTTCCCTTTGGGACGCCTCTAGTTGCTCGACCTTAGTCATGGTAGTAGTGATTTGGTTCTCAAGGCGCGTAAACTCACGCTTTTGACCTGCTTCTGGAGCGGTTATCTTTTGTATCAATTGAGCAAGTTGCTCAGATAGCTACTCGTTATTCATGGTAGGTTGAAGTCTGAAACCTCTACCTCTTCTCGTGGGCATACAATTAAGACTTGAACCAAACTCTACCCAACTAGACTCCTAGGTGTTATGACTTACAAGATGAATGTGATGAATGCAAAACTAATATGAACTGACACAATTAAATTAAAATTGGAAACAACTTAAATATGAAAATTTTCCAAATTAGGAAACTTTCTAAAGTTGGAAAGTTTCTAAAATTGAAAACTTTCTAAATCTGGAACTTTCCTAATAAACCTAAAAACCAAAACCCTAATTTGATAACTCAATCTAGATAAAAACCATGTAAGCCTATTCTCTGATACCAAATTTGACGTAGGACAGCCCTAATTATGATGCATGCTCATAAACATAATTAAACAGTGGAAAATAAAAGGAATAAATAATCTAAAATCCAGAATCACTTATCATAAACTAAGAAAATCCGCAAGGAGCTTGCAATGGATCGGGCTAATCGTCACAACCATGAAGTTTGAGTTTGAAGTATAAGTAGGGTTGGATCCCGTGAGGGATAGGACCTTCCGATCTTGTATGACTATAACCTGATCAATAAAGAAGAATCTCTAATCCAGGAAATTAAGGGATTTCGGATTAGGGATTTGAGAATCTAAAAACTTTAGCGTTTAGGCTCAAAATTAGATTTTGGGATTGTGGTGAACGAAACAAATAGGTTAGAAAAGATAGAATTACCCGTAAGAAGGATTAGAAGGACATAAGAAGCAAGTAGAAGAAAGAGGGATCAATGAAGAAGAAACATCACCATGAGAGAGAGAGAGAGAGAGAGAGAGAGAGAGAGAAGCACCAAGAGACTTTTCATTAATCAACAATCAAAGTTAATTCAAGTTTAGAGCGTTAGCCCACTTAAATAAGCAAATAAATACATAAAAGTACTAAAATACCCCTAAAACTAAGCAAAACGCGCAATTAACATCAATGCGGGAAAGTTCGGGCGCCCGAGCAGTCGGCCGAAGTCGTTCGAAAACCTCTAGAGAGGTTCGGGCGCTCGTCAGATAAAGTTCGGGTGCCCGAAGGCTATAGTCGGGCGCTCGAAGGCAGTGGTCGGGCGCCCGATGGGCGCCCGAAATTTCCAGTTCTTCGGCCTTCTTTCTCCTTTCTTCCTTCATACGTGTCTTCCCTGAGTGGGGTCTTTTATGTGTCCAATCATATGTGAAGGGTCTTCAGTTCCTCAATAATCGCCTATCCACAAGGACGACACTTATGGTTGGCGCTTTTTTCGTTGGTACACCTTGAATGCTTTTTTGTCTGCATCACTATCTACACACACAACACATACAAATACATAGTTATGTAGTTATAATTAACTCGGGAGGCACCTTTATATTGAATGGATAGGTAAAAATTAGTTATGCTTGAAATTTGGAGCATGCATGATTGATCTAATTTTCAAATTCCTATTTATTGTCTGATATTGGAAACAAGGAACTTTTGTTTTTATCTGGTAGTAGAGCACCAGTGCAGTTCTTTTGTATATACTAATGAGTTATGACCCCATGTCTTCACAGAGATGGTTGAAGGCTTCACTGCATTCAGTTCGGGACATAGTGCTGGAAAGACCTCTGATGGAAAGGCAACCCTTGATGCTCAGTTTCAGATGCTTAACATGCAAGATGATCATGCATCCTCTCTCTCAGAAGGTAGCATTGTGCTTACAATGAAACAAGTGAATGGGCTTTCTTGGAAATAAAATTACCTTGTCTCGCTTTCCACTAGGAGATAACCTCTCACCTGGCATAGAAGGGTTTCAAATTATTGGCGATGCTATACCAGGAAATATGCTGCAAGCATGTGGCTTTCCCATACGTGGCACTTCTCTTTGTATGTTTCAGGTATTTGGTTTCCCTGTTTCAATTTTCTTTTCTTGATCTCTAGTGGGATCATGGCTTTCATTGTTATTACATTAAATTTTGTTTCACCTAAGAGGAGGTTTTATGTACTGGTTATGATGGAACACATATTTTACTTGATGTGAATAATATTGGATTGCACATCTAGTGGGTTCGTCATCTTCAGAATGGCATTCAGCAGTTCATTGAGGGTAAGCATTGGAATGATTGTTTTGGAAAATCAGCAATTATGTATCGAACTTTTTCAACGTGATGACATTTTTTATAGGAGATCTTTTACTGCTTGTTCCTTACTGCTCTCTATTTTACATTAACTGATCCAGGAGCCACCAATCCTGATTACGTAGTTACTGCTGATGATGTTGATAAACTTCTTGCTGTTGAGTGCGTACCGATGGATGACAGTGGTCGTCAGGTATTTTGCTTGTTTCATGTGTAAATATTTTGTTGGTGTACTTTTAAATCCTTGAAAGATTTTCATAGATTTATTAGCATTTAGCATTCAACGTCAACTTGTAATATGTTGGAATAAGTCCACCCTGTTCCACAGAATATTTTTACTTCCACATGCAATTGATCTCGTACATGGTCAAACATATCGTAGTTGTTTACTTGTTATGTTGGTTAATTTTGTATGCTTCATCCATGTGTTTGCCAATCCTTTCCATTGTTCCCTTTGTCTAGTAGATATACAAATGATCCATGCCTTTAATCAATTTAGAGTATGACTCTACTATTAAGAAGGATAATAAGAGCTCAAGAGAGGTTAGGGTAGGACTCCACAGTTAACAAGGACAGCAGAAGGGGCAATTTGTTGAAGTTCTTTTGTATAATCGAAACAAATTACAAGTGCTTGTGTCAAACATAATTCTACTATTCATGTTGAATTAATTCCCAATTACCTACTTTCTCAAAATTTTGTCTTTTTTATTTTTTTATTTTCCCCAATTATTTTTGCAGCCATTTTATCATTATTTCATAACCTTTTTAAACATATTCTGCATCCAATGCTATGTTTTATTTTATAAACTAATTCTTATATAGATGTTGAAGCTTGGGTAGCTGGAACACTAGGCCACTAATTATAAGGAACTTGCCTTTTCCCCCAGGTTCTTTGAAAGGTACTAGAGTGTAATCTTTCAGCTCAACTCCATTCTGCTCCCTTGTCTGCAGATCAAATGTAGGATCAGATACTGAGCACCCTCATATATAACCTTTTCACTTCCGCTCATGGTAACCCTCACAGTACCGGCATGGACAAACTTTAAGAGAAAATTCTATAAGACAGCTATTCAATCAGCTATGCTATGTGAGGCAAAGTGTTGAGTGCTGCAAAGATGATGATGTGTGGGAAGACTAGGGAGGATAAAATTAGAATGAGGTCCTTCAAAGCAGCCTAGTTGACCCAATAACAGAAAATGATGGAAAGTGGATTGAGATAGTTTGGTCATATGCTAGAGACAACTCTGTTGAGGGGAGCATTGATTAGGGTTGAAGGGCCTATAAAGAGGATGAGAGAAAGACCTAGAAGGATTTGGATTGAGATGGTGAGAATGTATACGAAAGGTTTATTCAATTACTGAGGATAGGGCCTTAGGATTGATTGGCGAAACAAGAACCAAAAAGATGACCCAAACAGTTCAGGCCACGACGACGACGTCAACGATGATGTGGAGACGACAACGACAACGATGATGACGTGCATCTTAAAATCAACCATACTTAAGTAATGGGCTGGGCATATACATTTTAAAATTGAGCCAGGCCCTAGCATTGGCTGCAGCCCAATTAATGAGCGGGCTCGAGTTCTAAGCTTGGGGCCTGATTGATCAACCCAATTCCATTCCACCACAGGCAGGGCCCAAAAATCCCAAAGGGACAGCCCACCTCATTGACAACCCTAGTATCTTTTTCGTACCTCTTCATGAGATTGAGCTCATATCATGGAAAACACAGTTACTTGTAGTTGATATTTATATAATCCACATGGATTACCATTTGATTTTCATGTATTCACAGTTAGCTAAGTGTAATGTCATCTTTGCTTTTGTCCTTTACATTTTTATTTAGTCATCCTTTTCCTACTTTTTTAAATAAGCATGTGAAAAAGGTTGAAAGCCTCTTTCTTAATAGAAGCATCAATATTTTATGTAGAATCTGAAGAGGCCTTTCGGCATCCTGAATTTTTCATCTTGATGAGTGCAATGCATGTCTCCCACGGAATGGTGTTTCTCATCAGCCTTCCTGCATAGTGTGGTTGGATATATAGCACATGACATTCAATTGACCACCATTTAAAAAAAATGAAAGGGAAAAAATTTTAAAATAAAAAAATAAAAAGAATAAGAATAAAACTAGAAAAAAGAAACTGTCGTCACCATTGTCGTTATTGGTTTATTTATTTATTACACACACACACACACACACACACACACACACACACACACACACACACACTAGCTGCTGTATTTACAGCAGTATTTATTTCATTCTCAATGCAAGTTTCTTGTCTTCTCTCTTTAAGTTGAAGTGCTGACCTTTTTATAGGGGGAATTGGTGAGGATTTTTGCAAACAATCAGAACAAAATAGCATGTGGTAAGTCTAGTATTTGCAACAATAATTGTTCTCTATTTATGTTCTAGGCTTGTTTGGAGATGTTGAACATGAACATCTGATTACAATTTGATTATACAGTTTGCTTTTTGTACCTTACGCAATTTCTCCATCGTCCAAAAGCATCAGCTGGCAAGTCTCTCTGTAATGGATGCTTACAGAACCTTGTAGCATATCACGTCTTGAATCTTTGAATTATTCAAGCTGTTGGTGTCTTACTTCTGCAACCAGCTTAAAGCATTTGACAAAATTACTGCAAAGTTTGTTTACATAAACTATGGTTGTCTGTGTCTTTAGGTTGTTCCTTCTGCTTTAATAGTCCCTATCTCATCATTATTTCTCAACCAGTTGTTCTTTTGAAAGCCGAAAGCCTACTTTTGACTTCAGATATGACCCGGTGGGGATGTATTTACAAGATCATTGCTTCCCAAACCTGCAATCATGTTCAGTGTCTAAAAGCCAGAATACACATTATTGTAAATTTAAAGTTTTCTTCAACAAGCTTTGGCTGTCAAACTTTTTAATGTGAATATGCCATGCATGGTTCTTTAATCACACAGAGCGCACTTTCATCTCAGTTGGGAAAAAAGAGTAGCTAATTCTCTGAATGTATATAATGATTGGCTGAACTAAACAACGCTGTAAGTTGGCCAGCAACATAGAGACAGGACCACCTTCCTGTGCTCCTGTTTGTTCACCTGATCTGACAATTAGGAATGATCATGGCCCCAAAATCCCCCATTAGATAACCTTGCCACAAAAAAATGTACTCTGTCAATGCTGATCATTGCTTAAGCAATCCACTTGCTGGACATGGCTGAACAGCTAAGATAGTCCTTTGAAGGAGGGATTTAGAGGAATGGTCTAATTCATAATAGAGCCCACAATAGATGAAGACTCTGGTTCACTAAAAGGTGGGCCCCACATCTATAGCTGCTGATACCATTTGTTCAGTCTGAAATCATATAGTACCTCTGTTTCTATACAGGCATTGTTTGAAAATCAATTTCTTCTGAAAATAATTTTATCTAACCATCTTTTGGTGTGATGAGAATTGAGAAATTCACTACCATACCCACATGTAAGCTATCCAAATGCCATTTCGCATATATAAGTTAGGGGGGCAAAAGATATGAAGGGGAAATGGTTCTTTTTATTCCAATAATACATGCAGTCTCTCGTTCTTTTATTTACACTTTTAGAGTACTCAGAAGCTCTCATAAGCTGCTGCATTGGCCCAGCTATGTTAAGGGTTTGTGCATGTGTAACATGACTGTTAGAGTAGGTTAGCGTAATCTGTGTTGATTAGTATTATCATAGATTAGTATCCTGTAGGTATGGGTCCAGCTGTGTATACAGCTGTACATACCTATCATCTGGTTTACTATGCTGTGTATGAATATAGTTGTTCTAATCTAATAAAATAACAACTATTTTCCACAATCAAGTATCGTGTTAACAACAACCAAGAGATAATAGCATGTAGTGATTCTGCACTCTAGGAAGCTTGGGAAGTATTTTTGCTTGAATGAACTGGGTGGTGAAGGTTGCTGTAGAAATTGATTGAAACCTCTTAAAAACCTAAGTGCATTTGGGTTCATCTGCTTAAGAGAAACATGGATTTTCAAGAGCTTGAGCTGGCTTCCAGTTAAGTTTTATACTGGTGTTGTAGTAAACCTGTTAGTTACTGTGCTGGTAAAGACAAGGTTTCTTGAAGCAATAAAAGCAGATGTACTAGAGTTGATTTTCACCATCGATGTAAAATGTGCAAGAAAGTGAAATAATGAATTTCATAGAAAAATCTTTCTCATCCTTTCTTTAAAGAAACTAATGATTGTGGCTCGTTATTATGTCCACATCATTCCCAATCTCCCCTCATATTTACCCAGGGAGATGCTATTTGGATGTCCAGCAGATGAACAGCCTGGATCAGGTAGCCTTATGAAGGTTGGACAAACAAAAATCCCTTTTCATGGGTACAAAAATGTGCATTCATACATTTACATACACCAATGAAAGCTTTCCTTCAAGGGACAAACTTTTCTCATGAGTTCCTTCTCGAAACAGCTTATATTCAACGTTCCTTGGATACTATTGGGTAATAGAAGTGAAAATAGAGGGGGGTTGATGACAGGTGGGCATCTGATCATAAAAGTTTTTCCAAACAATCACGAAGTTCCGAAGATTAGTGAAACAGGAGCATGGGGCTTACTCCAAATATGTGGGACAAGGCTATCATAATGATGCTGGTGGTGGTGGTGATAGTTGGATGCCTTAGCAATTAGTCTTTTGGTACTTAAAGTGTTACTTTCTGTTGAATGGCATGGCCTAATTTTTTTTTCCTCATATTATTTTAATACGAGCATGCCTGCAGATTCAGATATGCAGCAGGAGATTGAAAACCATGTTTCTGCAGTTCGAGCCACATTTAATGTGCTACTGCTGGTAGGTGTGAATTTAGTATTATTCGTGCTTTATTATTTCCATTTGTATTTGCAGTGTGGCTCATACATCACCCAACAATGATTTTTATTGTATTATGCAACATCTGCATGACAAAATTGAAGCTCACATATTGGAAGCTTTTGTAAAGTCTCTGAGCAGGGAATTTCGTTGTAGGTATAAAATCAACATCGTTACTTGGTAACAATATTCTTGGATTTTGGTATAAGGAGACAGCTGGGGCCCATGGGTGCCACAAGCAATGCCTCAAATTTTCCAAAGGCACCCTTAGATTGCCAAATATGTAATAATTTGAAAAAGGGCTGTGACCAAAACTCCTGTTTATCCGGTAAATCGGTAGAATGTGAGTAATCTTTTGCAGAATGGCTGAAGAAATGCTGATGTGCTACTAAGGCTGGCAATGGGCTGGGCCTGTGCCGAGAAAAATAAAAATTTTGAACAGGGCCAGTCTGATCACTGCAAAATCTTGGCCTGAACCGAACCCAGGGCTGCCTGTTGCCAGGCCTACATCGGCCCCAGCTGTCTCTCTATCCCAAAATCCTTGTATATCGCCACCAAACAAAGCCTTGGACTTGTAATTTTATGTGGTTTTAGTCCCAGAGCAGTTTAACTTTTATTTCTTGGGAGTGTTGTTGACTATATAGAGCATTTTGGGGCCCATTTTTTATTCGATCCTATCGCTTGAGAATGTGCTACAATTTGGATAATTGACTATGAAGGATCCTTTCTGCTACTATTTTATATATCAATGAACCTCTCTTCCCTAGACGGCTTTGATATGCATTATTGCCACCTACATACTGAAATTGGATATTGTTATATGATCTGCAAATACATATGCATGATGTCATCATAGTTTCTAATGTAACTAAACTGTTACAAGTACTTGATCCTACGGGATTTCAGTTATGTAATTTTAAACAATGATCTGTGGTAGCAGTCATATAAGATATAACCTTTTGGTAAAGTGACATGTCATTATGAATATAATAAGTTGAACATGAAACTAAGAGATCTCTCTCTAAATGACCTGATGTTTATGTTACCTAACCAGGCTATAATTAAGAAAAGTTTAAAAATGATGAGGCAAAGGTGAGCCTTTCTTTAGTTTTATATAGAATTTCATTTTCAATTCCACCATCATCATAGCTTATTTGGAGTGGGCTGGGACCTGTGTATGAGGTGCGGCCTACAGATTGAGACAACTTTCTTATAATGACAGTCATAAAAAATAAAACGGATTGATTTTCTTAGGCAGTGGGTCATATGTGCAAATCACAATCAGTTTGACTGTAAGAGTAAACAATTTAGAAAATAGCAATCCATGCTAATGCTACATTGATATGTCTAGTAGGCACAAACATGCTATTTGTGTATGTTGATGGGAATATTTTATAATTCTACAGACTTGTGAGTATAATATCTTCTCCATATCAATCTCTAATTTATATGCAGGATAGGTCCTCTAATTAGGATTATTATTTCCTCTCTTTTCTATCAGAACTATTTCTCGTCTAGCTTCTTTTTTTTTTTTTTGGAAGGTGATCTCTCCTAGTTTGCAAGCCTTAATGTATGCTTATTTGTTAACCTTTAGATAAAATCTAGGTTGATTTATATCATCCATTCTGTTTTTTGTATATGTGGTGGCTTACCATTTTATGTAATGACAATCTTAACAAAATTCATCATGTCCATGCTTCTCATTTTCTTTGAAGTTTCTGTTAAGCACAACTAACCTGCCATTTTGACAGAAGGATTATTACGAGGGTTGGGAACCAACCACTTTGATTTTGAAACGATCCAGCTACCAAATCAAGATCAACAAATTGGATGTTGTAGTTATGGAAGAGAAATATTCACCTGACCTATCTGTATGTGATCTTTCTACTCCGATATGCCATTTAGATTGTCACCAAGAGGACCTTTCATCATGCCTTAAATCTGCTTTTTGTTAACTTGGAATTGGGATCCCTTATGTTGCAAAACCCAAAGACTTCAAATTTCCTAATATGATTCTGTGTGGTCAATCTTGCAGATCAAAATTCCCTGTGGGCACTCGACACAGTTTGTTTTAATATGTTCTGATGGAACTTCTCACCCATTTAGCACAAACGATGTTCGGTAATATACATAATAGTTGTGTTCTTGTAGCTGATTGTTTTTTTTTTTTTTTTTTAACTTTAATAATGTTTTAGGAAACTTTTACATTCATATTTATGGTTATCCTATATTTTTTTATCTAGGTCATTGAAATTAGAAAAATAGAAACTTAAGAAACTCTACCATTAGTAACCCTTCAGTTTTTATAATGAAATGAACTTCTATTTTTACCAAACTGTATAAGAAGTATGAGTTAATCTTCATGTCATGCTTCACTAAATATATGGTAGTCATTAGTCTATTCTGGCTTTCTGATTACTGAAGCTTAGGGGTGTCAATGGGCCGGGCTCGGGCCTGAAAAATAAAAAATTACACAGGCCCGGCCCTACGGCCCGGCCCGAAACAGTTCAAAAATCCGGGCCGAGACCTATCCAAGCACGGCCCGGCCCGGCCCGGCCCGGACCATTGACAGCCCTACTGAAGCTTTTGTAGAGTGGATTCCTACTACATAATGCTCTACTGAAAAGAACTCCTGAAGCACAACGTGCAGCTTCTCTCTCCCTCATTAGTTGCTGTGCTACCTAATGTTATGCGATTTGTTTGCTTTTGTAGAATGCGTGATACTCTCGTGTTAACAATGAGAATCTTCCAAAACAAGGTATTCTTCATCACAGAACTTAATGTTAACATGTTGTAGTGATGATACATTGATCTTTAGGTAGATGATGCATAAAGCAGTTACAGTCATTTGTATTGGAAACTTAGGATTGACATGAGTTTGCAGTCTTGTAGAAATTGACAGTACTCATTTTCTATTTCTTTCTGCTGATGGTGGCAACACCTCCTCAGGGTGTGTGAAACTGATACACGGACCAGCCAAACAAAAGGAGAAATGGCTACTTCTGCTCATTTTTTGATGAGACCTGTCTTGAGTAGATAGGAATAGAGAATCCATTCCTCTTTCATATGCACTATAGAAAAATAACACAGGTTTTTAAGATGTTTCTATAAAATTCTAAGTCATGCCGGATTCACGATATCAGATCATCATCGTCACAGCCTTGATGTTAAGGGAATAAGTTCCCTTTATCCCATTTTTTTGCATGGGAGAAACATAGATTTCGTAGTTCCATAGGTTTAGACTAAACCTTTCTTCTTTCAAAACAAAAGAGGAAAAGTTTTTTCAACAAAAAATAATAGCAATAAAATACATCATTTTTAGAGAAGCAATGCACAATGAACGCATTGTTTGGTCATGCGATAGTGTGGAGACGCCCCACCCAGCAATGCACCTTATCTTGGATCATGTGAGATGACTTGTGAGCTTGAAAAACCCGTAGGAATGCAGCCTAGCCAACTCATAAAACCCCAAAACCATAATAAAGCCTAGCAAGCCCAATCAGGCCTGTAAGTTTCACATGAATTTGGAGTACAAATTGTGATCGGGGTGACCCATTTTGTCCCCTGGGCCACTCCTCGTGGATAGTGGCACCATCGATTCACCACCGTCATTAATGTCAACCAGGTCGCTAGCTGAGCCCATTCCTTCTATCCAAGCCCATTATTCCATCTAAGCCATTCAACTTAGTCTTTACAAGCACCCAAGCCATCTCAACCGTCTAAGATCAGCGAAGTAGGATCTTTGGGATTCGAGATCTACGGTCATCTTCGCCAGGAGTGCCTTAACGCTATGATGCGGACATCAGGCCCTTTAGGATTTATCAATGTAGGAGGCGAGCGACGCCTGCATCTGTTTGGCTCGATGACAAGCCTGGATTGTTCGTAACGACTTGAGGAGCATCGAAGACCTTACACATGTAGTTCGAAACATTTGAGAAGACCCCACCTTGGGAAGGCATGTGTAAGTTGCTTGGAAGAGATGATCAGACCATTGGATCGCGACGTTGATGTGATCGGACTGTTGGATCGTCGTGACCCACTTTCATCGTGCCATCATCGGAGGCCATTGGGCATCTTAGATTTGATTTTATTTTATGCACTTTTACTTATTTGAGTTTTGAGTTAGTGTGTGCACGCTTTTTTTTCATGCAAATGTATTTTCTTTTTAATTTTGTTAGTAGGGGTATTTTGGTAATTATGTTAATTATGAATTTTATAAGGGTGTTGCCCTAAAATTTTTTCATTATGTTACTGATTTTATGAAAAGTTGTGGCTATCTCCCTCTCCTCTCTTTGGTAATCTCTCTCTCTCTCTCTCTCTCTCTCTCTCTCTCTCTTCTCTCATCTTCCTTCTTCCTTCATCATCTACTATTCTTTCTTCTTTCCTCTTTCTTATTTCCTCTTTCTTCTTCATTTCCTTTTCTTTAAGTCTTATTTCTCATATTACCTATTGTCTCAAATCTGAAATTTGATCCCAAAACCTTTGTTTTTCATATTTTTGTTTCCCTATTCCGAAAAATCCCTTGATTCCCCGGACTAGTGAACATTATCGAGTGTTTGGATCATAACCATGCAAGATCGAGAGGTTTCATCCCTCGCCGGATTCAATCCACGTATGATTTGAAACCCTCACTGTGAGATTGTGATGAAGGCCCCTTTTATTATATGTTTCCTTTATATTTTTCTTGATTATGATGATAGTTGTTGAATGTTTAATTTAGATTGCTTGATTTATTCCGCTGAATTTTATGTCTCATCCATGCATGAAAGTTTAGGCCGTCCTACATCACGCTCATTTCCTCCTCCCATATCTCCAAGTGCATCGGTGGCAATCCGCCGTTCACCTTTACTGTTTTGTTCACATTTTGCATATCCCTCCTCTCCTATACCTCTTTCTCATAGTGGAGTGATCCTTGGTTGTATGCCCTGCACCTTGCCGGTCTTCTCGGATCCTGGTGCATCAGAAACCAAGTTTGCTCGAACTATATTTTTCCTTTCCTTTGACCATTAGCATACTGTAGTTGTTTAACTTTACTACTTAGTTATCAACTCCTTAAGTTCATCCTAGGTTAAAACACTGGGATCTTCTTTCGTTGTCACTACTATCTCTTTCAAACATACCTCAAGTGGATGTTGGGATCAAGGCCGGCAGCGGAAGCAAAGCCGAACACACAGCAGCAACCCGTCACGGGTAAAAAACCACGGCACAAAGCGACACCAATCCATTATAATATTAAAAGTTACAAGAGATGGAACCCAAAATCCCAGATCACAAGCCCATAAGAGAAATCCCAAGCTTTCCCAAGAAGAAAAATCCTCTTCTCAACCTCTTTCTCTCACTTAGAACCTCTCTCAATCCCCTTTCCAATCTAAGATATCAGTAATCCCGTAATACACTCCTTAAATAGGAGAAAACCGAGATTAGAAACTCCTTGTGCAAAACCGCGCAAGAAATAACACAAAAAGGAAACCTGTCAACCGATTGGAGCACATCGTCGACCAGTCGACAATGCCCATAAATTGTCCAGAAAAGTCCAGTGAACTTGCTGTCTTGTTCTTCGAAATTCCGACCAGTCGATGGCCATCCACGACCGGTCGATGGCCTCCCTTGCATAGACTTGAGTCGACTCTAATACTTGAGACACCAGGTCTCTTTGGTGGTGGTTTGGGGGAGTAGTGGCTCACAAGTCCGTTTCTGACCTCGTCGGTAACTAGACTGGTTTATTAAATATAAGACCTCATTGGAACCTCGAAATTTAAAAAAAAAAAAAAAAAAAAAAAAAAAAAAAAAAAAAAAAAAAAAAGCCTTAGATCCTGTAAAGTAGCAACTACATAAAAGCACTAGTTATTGAGGGTTCTTAATGCTATCCCTTACCACCATCGAGGTCCTTACCTAATCCCTGATTGCAGACCTTATCCAAGAGTCATATTTAGTTGGGGATCCCCAACTCAAGGTGATTCTACAGGTCTAGTTGACCGTAGATTCCAGGGCTCCCTCGGCTAGTAACAACTCCAAGTTAATCAAATATACCATTTCATGCCCATACCATATCCATCCAAAACCCAAACCATGACATCGCATCCTCGGTGCCAATTCTGACTGTGCGGGAGCCTGCCACTGTGGGGGCGGCGTTCATAGCTGAAAAAATTAGAAGTAATTATTGTGATCATTTTGGAACAGGCAGTGCACCAAACATTAAACTGTTTTATCACACTGCAGACATGTCCTTGAACGATACAAATTCATGGAAAATTGCACTATTCTGCCGCGCCCTCGACGGCATCTTAGAAATTCTGAATCTCTTTTGTTATATATTCCTCTTAGTTTCACCGATCAATATTGGCACTATGATTCAAATTCTCACTCAAGCAATAAACAAAAAAGAGGGAAGGGATAACCTTGATTGGGGCCTCTTTAAAACACCTTAAGAGAGCTACAGCGAGGATTGGTCGCTGCTCAATAAGCATGCTCATGTCAAAATACTTCCCTAATGATATCTCAGTAACTCTGGATCTCGTCTTGGGGAAGGGGAATCCTTTATCAAGTAACCAAGTATCCGATTCGGGTACTTCAGTGTTTTGAAGGGACCCAAGTATCATAACTCAGTGCTATCATGATTTAAGATTTTTTTTAATTCCTTGTACGGTTGTACCTACTATTTTTATTTGTCCATGGATTTATATATATCATTATTATCTTTGCATGCAGGCTTTAGATGATAAGAGGAAAGGGAAAGCTTAAACCACATTCTTTATTTTCTACCCTGTATAATATCTCAATATCATTCTTTACTGTAAAATTCAACATTAAATAAGAGGTACGTACTCGGTTTTCTGCAAAAATGTGGGTAATTTTTCTTGTCCTCATCGTTTATAAATTGGAATTCATATCATTTTATAAGGCGAGTGATCGTAACCACCGTGAGTCATCTTAGAATTGTATCATAGACACCGAGGCACGTGTTTGTAACATGTACGAATTTTCATTGTAGACATGTCACTTGCCCCTCCTTCCCTCCCTCCCTTTCGAGTCTCTGACTGAATGTGCCCCAATTGTAGGAACTCAGAGCCCATATCCTGTGAGGATCAGAAAATTCGCCATCAGGGACAGAAGTAGCAGTTAGGTCCGATCTTTGGGTTATGACCCATCTTGGTGGGGCCTGCTGGAGGCTGGAGCTTCTGTGTCTGGCGAATGAGTGATGCATGTGTCTGACAGAGGGTGTGTAGTAAGCTGGAGTTTCCAATTATGCAATTCTAATTCCAGGAATATCTATATCCTCAGGTTTGGCATAATGGAGCCACGTTCAGTGATCCAGACCACTGATATGATGGCCCACCACGGATGTGCCCCATGCACCAAAATATTCCGGATTGGAATATCGTGAGAATTAAATCGTTTTTTTTTTTTCCCTTTTCATATATATATATATATATATATTTGATCTTCTCCTGATTGAATATAGACCTTTGTTGCATGTCTGTTTAACAACTATTTGCTTGTCACCGTTTGAAGGGTTAGGATTTTCTGCATGGCGCAAGTAATCAAAAAGTTCTATATACAGGGATACTGTAGATGAGTTTTAGAGCAGGAAGAATTGAAATTTCGTAGAGCCACCTGTCCCACAGCACACATGGTGGGGTGATTTATAATTTGGGACCGTTCATCAAGTTCTTCGTACTGTGGATGGTAGTAGTAAAAAGGGAATTTTACAAAGAACTACCTAATTAACATGGAATTTACATTATGTTAATTTTTTCAAGGAGTTTTTCAAACGGGCACCTCATCAATTGGTATTATTATCATCCTCAATACCCTCTTTTACAAAATTTTTTAATGCTGTTTTTTTTTTTTTTCCCTCGGTCAGTCATGCAATCCACCCACCTAGTCAGTCATGCAACGCACCCACTGGTGCTGTTTTCACCACTGATGACCCTCTGTTGAAACTCCGCAGCGTCTACCAACGAGGAAAGGCTCCGAACCAGCGGGCGGGTGTGCATGCCAGCAAATGGGCTAGCTGCTTTGGTGGCCCTCACCGTGAGGTTTATGTAAAATCCATCCAGACCACCAGGTGCATCACCCAATGTTAGGCCAAGGGCCCAAAATAACCCCCATCTGTGATTCAGGTGGACCACATGATCGGAAACATTAGACCGGGCAATGATCACCCGCCAAGTGTTTCCCTCAGTATGGCACAACTGGATTATGGATGAGCCTAACTTTTAGGCCTCAGTCCTAAATATTTATGTGGAATTTAATGGTTGAAGTGAATTTCATAAAATCATCACAGTGGGCCCTGTAAAAATCAAGGGAGGACATCTCTCTCCCAACTATTTTCTTTGGGCAGCCCCACTTGAATTACAAGTCATCTTGATTTTTTGGATATGGGCCTAAACTATGATTGGGCATCTAATGGTTGGAATAGATGTTACATAAACATAACTCTGGAGCCTGGCAAAAATCAAAGTCCAGTGCATCCCTCTGTAACGGTACAGAGTACAGGGTATTAAGAAGAAATAAAAAACGACTACATGGACTCTGCTCTTGGTTTTGACGGGGGGCCACCATAGTGTTTATGTAAGATCCATTCTGGTCATTAGATATTTAGTACCATATGAGGCCCATAGGCAAAAAATCAGGCTGATCTGGGATTCTGGTGGGCCACACAGAAGACGGATGCCCACCCTTGATTTTTATGGGCCCACTGTGATAATTATATGAAATCCATTCCAAGCATTATATTTCACACAGACATTTAGGGCTGTGTAAAAAAAATCATACCCATCCATGATTCACGCAGGACACACTAACGGAAACAGTTTGGAGGGTGGGAATTGTGCTGTAAACTTTTCCAACTACATGGTCCGCTTGAATCACAGATGGGAGTTGATTTCTGAGCTATTGGCCTAACATGGGTGACAAAACTGGTGGTCGGGCGGATCTTACATGAACATCACGGTGGGGCCCACCTGAGCCACCCACCCATTTGTTCTGATTGTGGTCCCCGTTACAAAATGCGGTTGAATAATGATTACTATTTACTACGATTGATGAGGTAGCTTTTTGAAAAGGTTACCAGAATGTAAAACCCATATTAACTAGGTAGTTTATTGAAAAATTCCCTAGTAAAAATTACCCATATTAGTTTGTACCAGCCATAGATTAGTGGACTTGAAGCAAGGGTTTAAAACAGAAATGGTGAACGGCCCTGAAAGAAAATCATAGATAAGATTTTCTTATTGGTGTGACTCTTGGAAAACACTAGATTGGAGGGCCCCGGTCGATATTCGATACAACCACCCTACCTCATGTACGGGTGGAGAGATGGCTATACCATTTTGGGCGCGAATTAGGTGTTACCCCGGTAACAGCTTAGTGGGTGTTACCCCTACCGTATGGCCCACATGGATGATATTTTTTATATCCACTCCGTCCATCCATTTATGCAGCCCATTTTATGATAAGGTTCCAAAAATTATGCAGATCCAAATCTCAAGTGGACCATACCACTGGAAACAGTGTCATTGAGTGCCCCACCATTAAAAATTCCAAAGAGCCCATGGTAAGGTTTTGGTAATGTTTATTTTCAATCCAAGCTCTTGATAATGTCAATAAGGTCTTGATTAAGGGAAAATATAATTATCAGATTGGTCAAAAACTTTTGTAGCCCACAAAACGTTTTTAATGGTTATTAATCACTGTTTTTAGTGGTATGGTCCACCTGAGATTTGGATCTTCTTAAGGTTTTGGATCATATCCTAAAATGATATGAGAAAACAGATAGACGGCATAGATATATAAAAAATACATCAAGATGGGCCCCACACGGTAGGGGTAACACCCACTAAGGTGTTACCAGGGTAACATCTAATTCGCTCCCTACCATTTTCCAGCTCTTCCGGGACTCTCTTATCATATCTTCCGGAACCCGATCCTGGAAGGAGACCCGCACAGCCGGCAACACTCAAGTTCATAAGATTAATAGTTCAAAGTGCCAATGACAAACAATCCACACGGGAGCGGATTAGGTGAGACCCGGATCGACCGAGGTGGGTGGGACCCCTGACTGTGGGGTTCACAGTGATCTATGTGTCTTAAATCCACACTGTCCAACCATTTTGAAAGATCATTTCAGGATATGATACCAAACATGAAGCTGACTCAAATCTTATGTGGACCACACCACAGAAACAGTCATGATTGAATCTCTACCATTGAAAACTTCATGGATTTTCAATGGATTCCACTGGAATGTTTATTTTCCATCCAACCAGTTGATAAGGTAACAAACAACTAGATGAAGAGACGACATAAATATCATCGTGATCCAAAGATTTTGTGGCCCAAAGGAAGTTTTTAATGGTCAATCACCACTGTTTCCTGTACTATGGCCCATCTGGGATTTGGAGCTGCATTTTTTGAATCATGCCCTAAAATGATATTTCAATGCGGATGTATAGCGAGGATGTAGTCACATATATCAAAGTGGCCCCACAGTCAGGGTTCCCACCCACCTAGGTGGATCCGGGGTCTCACCTAATCATGATGACGTGGGTGGGAAACATATGTGGCATCTAGGGTGGTTCAATGGTTTATGTTGAATGTAGACCATCGCCGCTTATAATTTTTCAAACCGTCCGTCTCTTTCTACGTGTTTGGCCCACCTTCTAAATGGAGCAACCAGACTTTCGGCCCAGAAAAGTCACCATTGGAGTCTTTGTGAGGGGACGCCACTGTCCTTTAACACCTGCCTGCAAGGAATTCCTGTTGGTGAAAGCTCTGTTGGGCAACCATGATGTCCAATGTGACATACACGGCCTTCATTAGTTGCCCACTATTGCATGGGTGTGTGCTATGCGTGCATTGTTTCTCGTATCCACTGAGAAGAAATAGAAGGATGAAAAGAGGAAATTAATTCCGAATAATTGCTGTTGATAGATTGAATGAATAATATATATATATATATATATATATATATATATATATATATATATATATATATATATATATATATATATATATAATTGTCTTGCTTTAAATAATAAACTAAACCCTAAATTCGTATTTAACACTAACTTGAAAAGGAAGAAAAGAATCCTAATATAATTAGAAAAGAAACAGAAAAATCTGCGCAAATTGTATAACACCTATTGGGCGCCGTTTTACTTCCAGCTGATACGAGCAATCTGCATATCTGATTGCCACAAAACTTGGTAGTTTTTCTGACATCGACGTACTCTTCAAGATGGTCAGCTCAGATTCTCTATATCAGTAGTAGTGGGCCACCTGAACCATCTCCAATTTTAGTGGGCAGAATTCGAAACTTTCTGGACAGTTCATACCATTTTGGATGCCACTGATCAATTCGTAACTCGGATCAACATGAAATTTATTGGGTTTTCTCGGTGTCGAGTAGCTCTACGAAATGGACTGGAACGGATCATCATAAATGATCAAGATGGGCCCCACAAGTTGTGCCGAAATTCCAAAACCGGAATAACAATTTTCTATTTTGGTTGATACTCCAAAATCGAAAATTCCTTAATTTCCTCTTGTTTTTCTTCCTATCCATCTCCCGTAGGAAGGTGCGTGATCCACGCCCTCGATCATGGGGTTCTTCCCCTACATCATATTCTAATAAATGCCTTTGATCCCATGTGTTAAGATAGATAGTGAGACTAAGAATTGAAGCGGATTGGCCTATTTATTCAGCCACTGATGATTAGAGTTTAAGTGATTTGTAAAGGGTAGGGTTCGTTTTTCAAGTAGGTTTTTTTTGCCTTTGGGCCAAAAGGATTTTCAATATTTATTATTACCGACTGTGAATTAACAATAGCATGGTAAAGACATGAGATAAAATTGGATAAAAACTAAATTTGTATTTTAATTGATACTTACAATGTATACACTTACAATCAGCTTTAAGGATTGACAATCTGTTCATTACTTGATACAGATTAAGCTTCATAGTACATAAGATTGTTGTTTATCAGGGGGACGATAGTTTGTTTGTAACCTGATTGGAGCCAACGTCATGAAGTGGAGAGGGAAGGGTTCACTAAACTAAGATAAACATGTTGAATGGAGCCTTCAATCTGGACAAAGTCAAGGGGTTTTCGGTTGACCGACCACATGGTTGGGCGACCGAAATTGCCCTGTATTTTTCAAATTGCTCTTTAGACAATTTTAGGCTGGTTCGAGCCCGAAATTGCCCTGTATTTTTCAAATTGCTCTTTAGACAATTTTAGGCTGGTTCGAGCAACTAAACCCAGGGCTCGGGGGATCAACGATTATTCAGAATTATTGGCAAAACTCTCTGAAGATTTTTAGGAGAGTTCGGGCGACCAAACTCTTAGAAGTCGGGTGACTGAAGTAGGTTTGGGTGATGTTGGGCAACCAACCAATCGACCGACAGTTTTCACAGTTTTTTATTCAGTTTTGCATAAATTGTTTCTATTTTCGATTATAAGCTATATAAGTGAGTGAAATTGGGAGTTAGGGTATCTAATATATTTCGAAAAGTGATTAGAGTTTGATCATAAAGTTTTGGTGAGAGAGAGAGAGAGAGCTTGGGTTTTCTCTTGGATTTTTTTTTCAAGTTAATCATCTTTTGTAACTTTTGTGAATCATAGTAAGGCTTGCTTTGTGCCTGTGGTTTTTTTCCACAAGGATTTTTCTACATAAAATCAGATTGTCTTCTGTGTGTGATTGCTTGTTTGCTATGTGGATTGTTCATTTGATTCTCCTCTATTCTTCCATGGTTTTCCAACAAAACATCCATGAGGAATGGAGATAAGCAGTATTGTGCAATGTTGATTTTGGTTGGATTGGTGAGGGTATAGAGATCTTCGCTCTTAGCCCTATTTACAGATGGCATGGGGCGGTTGCTAGAAAGGTTAATCATTTGGCCACATTCTCTCATATACCAGCAACTATTTGGCCACTAATTGATTGTGGCTCTTTGCATTCTACCATGTGTAGAAGTTAGTATCCTTGGTTGGTCGGTCATTGTGTTCACTCTTTAGGCCACTATGTGGTTGCAACATCTTATTTTTACTAGGTGGTGGTTCCTCATCTTCATGTTTACTCATGGAGCACATGCCTTATGATGACAACCAGTACAGTTTTGTCTTTTCCTAGCATCTTAGGATTTGCTTTTGCCACTTGTATTTATTATGGGTAAATCCGAGCTGACCTCAGATCACAGGAATAAAGCCCATGAGCCAAAAGGCCCAAGTAAAAGTCCTCGCATAATCGAGCAAACCAGAAGAGAGCATATAAGTCAAAGCTACATCCTACGAGCTGAAGTCCAAAGATGACTTGAGGTCACTCACACAGGACGACCTACGAAGTGAGGAGCTCGGGTGACAAGCTCCATCAGCTGAGTATTAAAGATCAGGTTGGCCATCTAAGGAGCAACGACTCCAATCCAAAATATCTCCAAGTAAGGGAGCTCGCCCAATGAGCTCAGCCCCTAGGCCAAACTAGCCCACGACCGCCAAGCATGGCCTAAGTCTGTGGCGCAGGGAGGACATGGTAGGTCGATCACCGTCTCCCTAACCAATTGTTTCTTAAATCTACGAGAAGAAATAAAATGATAAAAAGAGGAAATTAATTCTGAATAATTATTTTTTTGATAATTGAATGAATAGAAATGGAATTACAATGCATATAAATAGGAAACTAAACCCTAGGTAAAGTACCAGACTCCAACTCAAACTTAAACTCCTAGAAAATGCAACTTACTATAAATAGTAAACTTACTATTTATATAAGTCATTCAATCCTACTAGAACTCTTGCTTTTCGGCCAAAAATAGAAAGTTATCAAACGGGCCCAACCATGTTGTTCTACTAAATATTCTAAGCCCTTTTCATGTTGGGCACTAACTCTAAAATCCTTCAGATCCAAAGTTATGATCGAATTAAAACTTACTATAAATAGTAAAATTGAAAATAAACTAGCCTAATGACCGTTGATATGATCGGATCTCGCGATTCCGGCATAGGGTAACCCAACATAGCTGGGTTGGGTGGCTAAAGTAGCTCGAGCTACCCCAAAATGATATATTATATGTCTAGAAATTCATTCCGGATTGCGAGATACGCCCGGTTTAAGGTCCTCACGGTTCGGATCACTTTCGACTCCGACTAGTTTTCTTTTGGTCCATCTGGGCTATGAAATAATCAGCGACCCATTCTACATCAGTCTGGGAGCTCGACCTCAGAGCTCCTCTATCAAGGAGCTCGGCCATAGGGCTTTGCTATCAGCCTACGCTCGTAGATCAAGAGTAGATCCGTAGAAGTCGGAGCACGCTTCCTAGCGGTGTTGGTGTAATCCATACATTCGAAAATCACACCGTCCTCGATGGACATAATGTCCACAACTATAGCCACAATCGTGGCCCATTACTACTCTCCAATGACTTATAAATAGAAGCATTCGCCTCCATCTCAAGGTACGCACTATCTATCTACCTAAAAGCTCATTGCCTATCTCCGTTATTAGACTCATCTGACTTAGGCATCAGAGGGCTCACGTCCGGTCTTCGGCCACCCTCTTAGTCTTCTTTGTGTTGTGCAGAATTTGCCTTCGAGATCTAATCAATCCACTACGAGGAGATCGACGACATTCAACCTTCCTAGGTGGTCTTTCAACCACCTCATCTGTTGTGCAGATTTTAGCAACAATGGTATTGGTCATGGATATCTCTTCCATGTGATGATGCCACATGTTGGCTTTTAGCTATTTGATATAGTTGTGTCAGATTAATGAAAACAAATGTCCACATAACTTTTGGATTATGATGATATTTATAGTTTCATTAATCTTGGGCCCCTTTCCATTTAATGCTCATCTATCTCCCATTCCACCCCATTTACTCTCTCTCTCTCTCTCTCTCTCTCTCTCTCCCCTTTATAAATATCATTTTGTAAGTGGAGAATAATCAATAAAATACCTTTTTCTTTTTGAGATCTTTTTATTATCTTTGGGAGTTAGTGAATGCTCTTGTATTTGGGCTACTAAATTCCCAAGTCATCTATAGTGTATCATCACCTTCATTTTCAACTAAAGCAACAATTTTTCTGTTTTCTTCTTTCTACTCTTTTTTTAAGCATTTTCTATTTTCTTGTCCATTGGATCAACATCATTTGATATTAGAGAAAGTTCAGTTCTTAGATTGAGCTTGAACTCTTATGGTAAGAGGAAGCAGAAATTGGACCGAATGGACGATTTCAATTCAAAATGTCTGCTTTTGTGAAAAAAATTGAAGAATTTAAGCATGTTATTAACAATCTACAACGTATGATGGATGAGGTTTTGCGAGGACCTTCCACATAAGTCTCCACTAATATTTCGATTTATGATGAAGATGACCATGAAGTGTTTGATGAAATGATTAAACCGAATGAAAGTAAAGTGAACGAAAATCATATGGAATTTTATGATGATAAGTTGATCTACGACGCGCGAAGATGTCCATGAAGTGTTTGATGAAATTATCTAACCAAACGAAGGTGAGGTGAATAAAGACAATATAAAATTTGATGATGATGAGTCAATTTATAACAAAGATGCTCATGAAGTGCTTGATAAAATGATAGGACTGAATGAAGGTGGAAGTCTTATCATTTGCAAGTGTCCCCATCTTCACTTTTCACGTGGTGTCTCACTTGAGTGTTTTTCATTTTCTTAATTTTTTATTCACGTTCTAATAGCTACGGACGGACATAGCGGATGTCACATAGACGTTACACTGGGCCTACAGGGCTTTTTTGTTGTTGCCCGAACTCCTTACAAAACACTCAGAAATTCGCATTCATGTCCCAATACTGGGGGCTAGGATTTTCTATTTTGGACATGGAGTATGTGTGCCCCACTTGTCATTATGAAATTTGAAAATGCACATCTCCTCCCTTTTGTACTTTTAAGCCCAATGGCATTATGCAATGCATGTGTCATATAGAGTGCGACCGTCATATCAAAGGCGTGGCCCACTGAACCATGGTCCCCACATGCACCCAACTGAAAACCCGACCCTGGTGCAGATATTCTCAGGTCGACCATGGTTTAATAGTGTGAAAGCCAGCCATAGATGGCTGCTTGTTGCGAGCCTGTGGCGAGTATGGACGCGCCGAATTCCATCCTCTTTTACCATCGAAAGGCTGATGCGATCTTTAAAATATCTGGTGGACCATACTACAGGAAACAGTGGCTTCCCTACTGCCCGAAATAATGTTGCCATCCAACCTATTGATAAGGTTACAAAAACCTAAATTGGGGGGAGGGGGGAGTATTAGCTTGTTTCAAAACTTTTGTGGCCCATAATAAGTTTTTAAAGGTCAACCACCACTATTTCCCGTGGTATGAATTAAATGCCATGTAAATAGCCCTACACAAAACTAATTAACGGTGGACACCTATACCAACTTTGTTAATGTGTGGGGGTACTTGAGTGTTGGATCATTGTCATTTTTGGGTTCTATTTACGATCATTTTGGGCTTAACGTGATCAATCAAACGTACCACATGTTGACATTATATGACTGCAACCGGTATGAAACTTACTCTCACTCAAAAGTATCATTGTTTGATATTCCTTCAATGAATAGTATTTTGTCATTAATGTGAAGGCAAAAATCTTACATTCATTGTTAGGAAAATGAGACGACCACGTTTATTATGTCCATTAATGAAGCAACATGCCCAGCACATCTATAAATAGATCTAATCATGAATCGGAATATGATTTTCTTGGTGAGGCCGTCTTTCACAGTCCTTTCAAAATGAGAGATTTTTCAAAAGACATTTTGAGAAGTTGTAGCGTTCGAAAAGATTTCGCAGATCCGCATATTGGACCGATGTCTAAGTGAACCCAACCTTAGATCAGACCTACATTGAGAGAAAAAACACATTATCCTAGTTAGGTCCAAAACCATGCCCTGATCAAAATAAAGAGATCCCGAATGGGGCTTGAGGAAGGACATGATATGTCTGATAATGGATTAGCATCAGATGGAGCTAAGCCACTGTTGAGGCCTAAAAAGTGATATATATGCAATCCGTTTATGAATTCATTACTCAATGATTCATGTACTTGCTTAACTCATAAATCACAACCATTCAATTCATTCATGAATTCGCTTATCTAATTGCACATTTTACGTTTATATGGCAAATGTAGTTATATCAATTTTATCTTAATTTGCCCGAACTCCTTATAAAACACTAAAAAAGCTAGGATTTTCTGTTTCGGACATGGAGTATGTGTGCCTCACTTGTCATTATGAAATTTGAAAATGCCCATCTCCTCCCTTTTGGACTTTTAAGCCCAATGGCAGTATGCAATGCATGTGTCATATAGAGTGCAGCTGTCATGTCAAAGGCGTGGCCCACTGAACCATGGTCCTCACATGCACCCAAATTAAAAGCCCGACCCGTGATGCAGATTATTCTTGGGTCGACCATGGTTTATTAGTGTGAAAGCTGGCCATAGATGGCTGCTTGTTGCGGGCCTGCGGCGAGTGTAGACCCGCCGAATTCCATCCTATTTGATCATCGAAAGGCTGATGCGATGTAAGACCTTCCTCACGTTAGCTAACTCTACACGCGTGTTGAGCCGTACACATTCACACGCAGACACACGTGTAAATATGAAATACGTGTGAGATCTGAGCTTCCAATAAGTGTGGAAATAATGCTTATATCTTCTGCCTAGAAAATGAGACAATTTCACTAGTCAGAATTTATAAAATAATATGACCATTAAAATTGTTTCTTTCTGGCCATTCATTTGTTATGATATGCTATGGTCCAAGATGAAGTTTCAAATGGCCTGATTCTTTTTTCCAGAAGATCTAAATAGTATATCTAACCTGATCTAAAGTTTGGATCTCACACACCAATCACATTTTGGCACATTTGCTTGCGTGTGAATGGAAAGGGTTCCACACGCGCGGGAATTAGCAAACCTCAACCGTCCAAAAGGTGGGAGCGGTTTAGGTGGATCCTCGGATCGACTGAGGTCGGTGGATCCTCGGATCGACTCTATGGGGCTCACTGTGATGTATTTTCTTTACATACACACCAATCATCCATATTGACAGCTCATTTAAGGGCAAGACCCAAAAAATGAAGCAGATTCAAAACTTAGGAAACCATACCACATGGTAAACAGTATTGATTGAATCCTCACCATTAAAAACTTCACGGGGGCCACCAAAATGTTTATTTTCCATCCAACCTGTTGATAAGGTCAGAAAGACCGGGATGAAGAGATCACACAAATATCAGGTTGATCCAAATCTTTTGGGCCTGACCAGAAGTTTTTAATGTTGGATTACCACTGTTTCCTGTATTATGGTCCACCTGAGATTTGAATCTGCTTCATTTTTTGTATAATGCCCTAAAATAAGTTTTCAAAACAGATGCATGGCCTGGATATAAGGAACGTACATCATGGTGGACCCACGTCCATGGATCTACCCACCTCGGTGGATCCGGGTTTCCACTGCAACCGCGCTCCCAAAAGGTCGACCGCAACTTTAGGGCTGTCAAATCAGAGGAAGTCTGGTCAGATAGCGTTGGCTCGTCTGCGCACAACATCAGCTTCCTTTGTCCGTGTTTTTAAGACTCAGACGAGTCTGATGCGACTCGCCCCAAGGCAACTAGGACCATCCTGTTCTATACGAGGAGTCAGCCGCGACTCGACTCAGGGTTGAATGAGTCCAGTTGATGCCCAAGTCTTATAATCATGCATGTCTCGTCCCGATAAATTGCTATTTGCACTCTCTCGGAACCTTGGAAGTCCACTCACCTCACACGTGCAACGTCACAAAAGTGTGCAAGATCAAAGCCGCTTATCATGCGTCTTTTTACAATATGGCTGCAACGAGGCTATATGATCATCATGTGAACCACACATGTGCAAAACAAATAAACAGTTAAAAGAAACTGATCAATGGTTCAAATTCTGTCTACTAGTGTGGCCCATCTGACGGTCATATTTTCTTCTTTCTGATGCACGACTGGCGGGTCCAATCTTCCATCGTATAACATGATTACTCCTTTTTACATCCTGTGCAAAATCAGGTCAGTCCAATCACCACAGTACTGCTTGAAAAAAGGATGTCAGGCTCGGTCCGTGGTCCCAAGTCAAATGCATATATGACTTCCTTTACGAGTGCACCGTCCTAATTTTTGGGTCTGGCCATCAACACAATGCGGCCCACATGTGAATGAAGTACAATTTGCAATTCGTATGCAATTCAACAAATTCACTCAAAAAATAAAGTCGAATGATATGACCGTTGTCAAGTCAGGCCATCCAATAGGTTGTTTCTACGGTAGCTGTGAGTCACCGACCATGACTAAGTGTCTAATTATTGGAGATATATTATAAAACATGACTTGAAACTCGTCTAAGTCAACTCACCTTCACATGTGAATAGAGGTGGACAACAATTCAGGCCAGGCCGAATTAGCCCAAGTTTGGCTTGGCTTGTTTTTGTGCCACCTAAGTTTGTAGATTGGCTTGGTTTGGGTTTCGGGCCGACCCATGTGGTCGAGTTAGGTTTGCTCTAAAGAAATTTAAATTTGAGCCGGGATTGGTTTGGTCAAAAATTTCTTATTAGGCTAAGTTGAGTTCGAACAGGCACGTCTTTATTTTGTTTTTTTTTATTTAAATAGGAAAAAATTATAAAAATTAAAAAAAAATACCAAAGTATCTTATCATATGAAATTTAATATCCCTTTAAAAGAGGAGTGCAACTTCAAAATAGACATGTAAAAGCTTTTTTCAAACAAAAGCACACAAGCATAACTTTACAAGCACAACAAAGCATTCATGCATATGTTTTATATATCATTCATGTCGTCATTTATATATATCATCCACATCGTCCATCTATTTTTACATATCATTTTAGGACACGATCCCAAAATTAAATTATATCCAAAGATCAAGTGGATCACACCATAGGAAGCAATGTGCTTACAATGTATGATTTAAATCAAACTAAGCTGAGTCAAGCTTTTAATCAAGCCAAGCTAGTACTACTCTCGTTTGAGCTTAGTTTTTTTTTTTTTTTTATTATTATTTTAAATGAGCTTGACTCCAAGGCTTAGTTTAGTTTGAACTTCTATTCGAACCAATCCAAGCTGAGCTTTTTCAAACCAATCTGAGTTGAGCTTTTGAGCTGGCTTGGTTTGTGCCCAACTCTACCTGTGAACCCTCACGACTTGTTTTTCTCTTAGGATGTTCTAATATTTAAATGTTTATTACCTCTTCAAATATCCTTCATTTGCAATGTTATTATAACGAGTTGAGTTTAAAACTCATCGAGTCTTCGAAACGAGTTGAGCTTTTGGGTTTGTGAACTAAGTTGCCGATGGGCCACATATACAGCCGTTCATCTAGGCTCGTACGGCACATGTGCAAACCGTCCGACATGTGCTATCATACATACCATTAGGTTGCTCCAAACGGTATGAGGTTGTGAAAATGTCCGGCAATTAGGCCTGTAATTTGGTCGGTCGTCACATGGACGGCTGTATAAACAAGCAAAATAAATGCAGTGAATGTGGACCAGTGATGGAACTGTTGTTTTCGTAGACGACTCAAAGGACAGCTACGGCATTCCAATTCCTTCGAATTTTCTTTTGGAAATGGCCAATTCAAGTGGGGACCAAGGATTTGAGGGAATTGATTTCTTAAATTAGCAACGGCAAGCTCCACGCGCAAAAGGATCTGGATCGAAGAGATGACATGTAGGCGCAGTACAATATCCCGTCCAACAAAGTACCTTGTTCTTGAAAAATGAAAAGTGAGGACCAGCCAAACAGTCGAAACCGCGGCAAAGTCAGCTGAGAGAGAGGCAGAGGCAGAGGCAGAGACAGAGACAGATGCTTCGTGAGCATCACGTGCTGCTGCGAACTGGCATAGGGCCGTTTAACTCCCGTGAAGCGACCACGTCACACGCCTCACGTGCGACTATAAAAGAAAGCAGACCGACCCCAAAACCATTCCAGCTTTAAAACCTCTCTCTCTCTCTCTCTCTCTCTCTCTCTCTCGCGCAAGTGGAGGAAGTTCCTCGTCGAGGAGAATGGCTAACTTCATTTTCAGCGCTATAAACTTCTGCACCGCACAAATACTTGGAGATACCGAGAGGTAGGCTCTCTCTCTCTCTCTCTCTCTCTCTCTCTCTAACTCCCTGCCTGATGAATGGCCCGGATCTCATACATACGTGCTATACAAGGGTGGGAACGAGCCTCCGCATGGTTGCTGGGAAGTGGGGGTTCAGGATTCTATCAAAACCCTCTAACGTAACAGCAATGCAAGTTCGAAAGAAGAGGGAACATATGATCGTGCTGCATACGATGGTGATCGTTCTCATGCACACATCCACTTCGTATTTAAACTGAATTCGAACCGTCTGATTGAAAGCCCCACTTCAATTGGCATTTATTGCGAATATGTGGCTAATCTACGTCGCAACGTAGCATTGATGGTTGATAATTGGATTACCTGCCTACATCTAGAGGCATGGCATTTTCGTGCCTCCACGTTGTGCACCATGGACGTTGCATATTTGTATGATGATCTGAACCATACATCACGTGGATTCATCCATGATTGACCATTAAATTTTTTCCTCTTTGATTATATTCTCAGTTAATAGAATACGATTGATGGTTTTTATATTTTAGATTTCATTTCTATACTACTGTACGCGGATTTCCCTGCTAAAGCCTTTAGCACGAAGTTCCTGCAAAGCAGAGCTAGGTGGGGCCACCGTGATGTTTGTGAGAAATCCACCGTCCATACGTTTTTCCATGTCATTTTACGGCATGGGACACAAAATAAGGTAGATCCAAAACTCAGGTGGGCCGCACGACTGAAAACAGTGAAGATCGAACATCCACAATTGAAGCATTCGTGGGGCAACTGAAGTTTTGGATGAGTAGTATTTTTGTATTTTCAGTTCATCCCAGTAAGAGTGACCTTACAAGGGGTATGTATGGCACATATGCATCTTGGTAGACCTAGGGAGGTTTCGATGGTAGGAATTTCCCTACCGGCTGTTTCCTGTCATGCAGCCACTTGAGTAGTTTTTGCCTTTCTTTTTGTCTCATTCCCTAAAATGATCTAGAAAAACCTATGGATGGGGTGGGTTTCCCAGGAACATCACAGTTGGGCCCACCTAGCTCTTGGAGCTTGTTGTACCAGGAATGTAAGTGGGCCCACTGTAATGTTTGTGAGAAATCCACCCTATCTGTTTTGCAAGCTTATTACAAGACATGAGACAAAAATTGATACAGACCCAAAACTCCATAAGAAAAATTAGAGAAAGAAATGCATACAGTTGAAACTTTCCAAACTTCACCGTGGTGTTTATATGCCATTTAGATTGTTTATAAGATCATTCCCATTGAGATGAATTGGAAACACAGGAAACTTAGCCTGGTACAAAACTTTTGTAATCATATGAATATTTCAATGATGATAGTTAAATCCCACTATTGGTGTGGTCTACTCGAATATTAGATCTAGTTCATTTTTGGTCGCATGTCCCGAAATGAGTTTCACCTCACAAAAATCACGGTAGCCGCACCTAACTTCCCATGGCAGAACTCCTCGAGAAGGCTTTGGCAGGAAATCCTCGTCCGTATGCTACCGAGGGCTAGAAAACTGTAATTTCTGAACCATGGCTCAACGTGCCACGTGTTGGCAGGAAGAGTTTGACTATATTGTAACCTGTGGTACGGTCTTGCTTTTTTCTCGAAGTTTTCAATTATTTCACCAAAGTTGGCTAACATGACAGTTTAATTGAATTAGTCGTATCCATTGGTACAGTTTTTCAGTGCCTGCACATCATCCATCATACTCTCCCGAGTATCAAAGTTTTCCTCTTAATCCTTTTAGAACGTAGCGTACCCTACCGTGGGTACGTCCCGTAGGTCACGTGGGTTGAACTTCCGTTAGATCCACCCCATCCATCCCTGTACATTGCCTAGTATTCACACAGGAACTCAAAAATCATGATCATTCAACACTCAGGTAGGCCACCCCATAGGAAAAGGTTGGGATGGGACGTCAACCATTAATTTTTCAAGGGCCTACCGTGGTGTTTGTATGCCATCTAATTCATTCATCTGATGCGCCTCATCAGTATGAAAGAATCAGCCAAAATTCACAGTATTATATACTCACGTGAGCGGTACCGTCTGAATTTAGAGGTTTTAGATATAATTTAATAGGGGTGGCCCACCCGAGTGTTGAACGTCATGATTTTTGGGATCAGTATTAAGAAAGGGGTGATTTATCTTCTTCAGGGATTAGATTTCATTCAGATGACCAGACATTAGAGAAATTGAAGCTTGTGCGGTACCTACGCGAGGTAGGCAAGCTTTTTTGGTCTGACAATGGGCAGGTAGCTCGATACTTTGCGCATGACATCTTGGAAATAGCCAGCTTGCTCTGTGTAAAATACAAGTGCGAATGTGAATTTGCTCGTGACCGAGTAAATCCTTTATGAAAAGAAGGGCCCGATGTTATCTTTTGCAAGCGGTCAAAAGCTGAACGTTTCAGATTTCACGAGTCACGCGCAGAGACGGTGCCCAGCTTGCGTAATATCAAGTGATTCCCAAGTCGGGCCCAACCTCTCTTTGGGCCAGGCCCATTGCCAGGCCTTACCCAACCTTGCTGTGGGCTGGGACCATTACCAGGCCATGCCCACCCTCTCTACTCAGGCATCGATCCTTAAATGTCAGTATTGTTGTGTTGTTGCCTGGAATTGGCCAATAGATGAAGTCAAGCTAAGATGGCCTAGTGATCATTTCCACCCTCATTCGAAGCAAGTTGGTGATGCCATGTTGATCGTCGGTCGTGTAAGAGTTAAGAGAAACAGGCAGTATGGGAGTGTTGGTGGCCAGCTGTAGACCCTCATGCCTAAGTTAGGCTTATAGGACTCAAGTGTAAGGGTTGTGTAAGTGTAGAATGACGTACATTGTTATGTAGGATGAAGCCTAATTTATAGGACGTGGATGAGGTTTTAGGCGTTAGATACGTTATGAGAGTTACAAATAGGCGGGAGCCTCATTCCGTAATCATAAGATCAGAGATCTACGACTGAGATGGAGCCGGATCCCTATCTTGTCTGTGTTTGGCGAATCTGTCCGAAAGTTGTCGCACCGCTTCTCTTAGTGGTGATCGTCTTGGTCTGCTCAAGATGTAAAGCTTGACACCTAAGCTCTTCCCCTTTAGGCTTCTCACCCAGGTTGTATATCTCCCTTCGAGGATGGGTTGAGCTCTACCTCTATTAGTTCAGCTCAGTAGCTCGTCCCTGAGGCTAGGTAGTTGCCCGCTCAGATGGTCTCATGTTCGGGCCTTCAATAGCTGTTCCTTAGTCTAGAGGTCAAAGCACTTGTCGATGACTAATCGGCCCCTTTACTTGATAGAGAGTCGAGGACGTGAACTTTGTTATAGCTAGCTTTGACTTTTGCAGATGTTGATAGAACTATAACAAGAAACTTGACAGTCGGTGCTCTCAACTCGAAGGGTTGATTGACCTATTTGCTCGGCCCCATTGCTTTTCAGCTCGAACAAAGGGGCCGATGACTTATCCTTGGGCCCCTGAGCCTGTGGGCTTTCTTCCCTATGTAGGACCAGTTCGAAATCCCCCACAACAATCCGTGTCCGTTTTGATGCTCCAACGGAGTAATGTTTCTTGCGGTCACCTAGTAGAAGTTGCACGGGACCCACTCGATAGATGTCTAACTCCCATCATTCCACCGATGGGAAAGGTGGTCCGCATTTGCTCTCATTAAATTATCATCGACCATTGGTATGACCTCATCAGCATCTTGCATTTCTGCACGGTAGGGAATGTTGACATGTGTTCGAATGCACGGTAATTCGGGCTGTGTGGGCCCACAAGGGTTGTGTAAATAGAATCCAAACCGTGGATCTGGTGCGCCCCCTTCATAGGCAAAGTGCATCCCGCGAATCACCCTATCAAAAACTTAGTGTGGACACACCACTGGAAGCAATGTACAATCACAACTAAAATTTGTATTTTCACTTGTGGGGTGCAACTGATTATTGGTTTGGATGACACTTACGCAAAATGGAGGATCCCACATTCTATCTGGAAGTTTTTATGGTGGCTTCCCCATTCTTCCCTATGTTGATGCCCACTTAAGTTATGAACAAGGCTGGACTTCGGGATCTAATATTGTAGACTCATCTAATGGGCAATCACAGATCACGGTGGGCACCACACAGCTCAAACGTATGGTAATTATGATCATTCCCTAGCAAGGTTCTATTAAATGGGACCCACAATATTTTTGGTTCCAATCACTAACCTGCAAGGTTCTATACAAGGTGTAAGTTGTAAATAATTCTTGATGAGGTTGCACCTAGGCAGGCTTGCTCTAGCCAAGGCCCATCTAAAGCCCTACAGATTTAGGGCCTCTTTGGACGCATCCTTGAAACTGGGTTTGACATCTAAACGAAAATTTGAGCCAAACCCCAATTTGCATTGGACATCTTAATGCACTTTTGCAAAAACTGTCTCACCCCTCAAGATAGGTGCTAAAAAGCTCACTCGAGAGACGATTGAAGAATCAAGTATCAATACCCCTTATGTGGAAGTGTGTCCAAATGGGGTCCTAGGTGAATCTAGCCCTAAGTGGTCTGGGCCTAGATGGGCCAAGCCCATGACAACCCTAATTTAAAACCTTCACAACACATGTTTTATCCTCCCTTGCTAAACAACATCCATTGATCATCGCTAGGCCCAGAGAGATTGGGACCTCATCTTCTCGACGACTATGCCGATTCCTCCTCACTTTGGTTGTGATCCTCGGCTTCACCATGGTCTTCACCATCTTTCAATTGAACCAGCCACCAAAGAGATCTCAGAAAGTGTGGATCACCAAAGAGGATTTGTACAACGTCACTGGGTTCTTGGACCGCATGGCCCCGCAATCGAATTCCATAGAATGGCAGTGTCCATGCAAGGCAACCAACGTCATCACAGCCCCAAAAACAGAGGCCCACCTCGTCGATTTCTTCCTGATCAAGAGAGATGAACCGGAGACGGTGAAGCATGTCAACTCGATAGAGGATTTTTGTTCAGAAGTCAGCAGTAGCCAGTACTTGGAGGGCTTTAATAGTACGTGTTACGAGATATTGGAAGAGAGTTTTAGACTGAGCGGTTGGTATTATCAGATCGGGAATAGGAATCTGCACATGAATTCGTTGAGGACAGTGAGCTTGAATCCGATATCCTTCATGTTCGACGTCTGCATGTCATGGGCAGGTAATTCCAAACTTCAGTCTCAGAGGCAATGCAGCAAGGGTTGTGCATGGGCCGGGGCCCAGGCCCAGATGATGAAGGTTTTGAATCGTTCAGTATCTGGGACAAAGTATATACTAGAACCGGCCCGTTGGCAACCAAATGCAACAGTACCATGCAAAAGTACTTGCACGTACTCTCGCACTCGAATGGAATCCTAATTCATGTGCAACTAACGGCTCTTAGCATTAATAGCACGTTTGTAGAATATGCTTGCTTAACAATACGGTGTATGGGGCCCATCGTAATGTATGCATGAAATCCAATCCGTCAATTACGTGAGCCTCGCCATGTAATTCGCAGATTCCAAAACTTAAGCCAATCCAAGACTCAAGTAGGCCGCACCATGTAAAATCATTCGTAAAACTGCTAATATGCGTGGTGTGGCCCCACCTGCGTTTTGGAATTGGATGATTCTTGGAGTTCCTATTCATCGTGGTGGTTCACATCTTATGAATGTATTGGATGGATGTAAAAACACGATAGGCCCACAAAAAATCCGGAAGGTGTCAGTGGTGGGAGTCCCGTTCCCGATTGTGGGATTCACCTGTGTTTTGGTTGGACCTGATTTTTGGAGTAGCAAATGAAATTGGAGGGGCGCACCTTATGGATGGATTGGATTTGTGCCCTACATCATGGTAGTAAGCTTATCGCACAAACGTTGTAGAGGAACCGGTTTCCCCAACGAAAGGGTAACAAAACTACCAACGTTTTTGGGACGCGGCTTCGGGATCCTAACTGTGGGACCCACCGTAATGTATTTTCCTTACATCCACACTGTCCATTCATTTTGATCAATCATTTTGGTTCATGATCTGAAAAAAGAAGCAGATCCAAATCTCAGGTGGACCATACCACGGGAAACAGTGGTGATTGAGTACCCACCATTAAAAACTTCTTGCAGGCCATCGGAATGTTTATTTCCATCGAACCTATTGATAAGGTCACAAAGACCTGGATGAAGAGAGTACACAAATATCAGCTTGATCCAAGACTTTTGTGTGGCCCAAAAGAAATTTTTAATGGTCAATCTTCACTGTTTCCTGTGGTGTATTCCACCTGAGATTTGGATCTGCTTCAATTTAGGATCATGCACTAAAATGAGCTGTCAAAACGTAAGGATGGCGTGGATGTAAGGAACATACATTATGGTGGACCCCACAGTCAGGAATCCACCAACTGCGGTGGATCCATCCGGGGATCCCACTCATCAGATCGGTACATTCATCAGGTGAGCCAGTAAGAATACATGTCGTATATGGACCATTGGTCGTCTCTTCCCTAACCGTTCATTTTTCTCACTACCCATACGATCACCTGATGAATGGCAATGATCTCACACACTTGCCACGTATAATCGTGTGAGCATTCCTTCTCCTTCTCACTCTAATCCTTCCCATATCCCAGGTGGTCTATCACAAGCCAGCTCTTTCTACCTAATATCCCATTTCGGGCTAAGCAGGCACGAATCCGAACGTTTAAGCAAGTTCCTCAGGGCCATCAAGATCTCTTTGGAGACGTGTACCAAGCACACCAGCTGGCCCCCACCAAGCAACTCCCTCTATTTGGAGGAAGCCACGTCAGCAGGCTGCAATTCTGCTGAGTTCGGCTACGTAGTGGCCATGAGCTTCAATTGGACCCAGTACTTCAGCATATGCGCCCCCAGCTACTGCGAGCATGTGAAGCTCAATTCCTACACGTGGATTCTCTTCACGGCGCTTGCACAAGTGGGCGGGTTCGTCTCTGTCGCCCTTTTCGTCCTCCGATCTGTGATCTGGCCGTTATTTTGCATGATCTTTGGGTGGCCCAGCAATCTTGTTACGTGCGAAGAGAAAGGAGCCGAGGTCTAGCGTGTGTGAAATGAGAGCGTGAGAAGGAGAACCTATGGTGTGGACGTGTGCTGACATCTGATCGTTCATCAAGCTGTCACACGTGTTCGAAAAATATGGACAGTTTAACGAAACTTGCCAACGGTCCAGATTCCATGTTAGCGTTCGGGCCGCCTGATGAGCGGCTACCGTCCTGAATTTTTGCATGGTTATCTGCAAAATGAGAGCAACCTTATACACCGTTCAGATGTCTCACATGCTTGGAAAATCAGCACGTGTGCTGTGGGTGAAGGTGCATGTGGAGAGGAGAGGGGGCAAAGATGGCATGCATTTATTAATTAAAAGCATGTATTTTTCTATTTAGTGGTGCGGTTATCTGTGCTTTGCAGGTGCACTTTGAGCGTGTGCACCTTATTAGGCTCCAACAGAAAATTGGATATGTAGCGCAAAAATCCACAGTCCAGACTGTCCGTTGAGTGGGTCGCACCACTGGCTAGCCACTGGAGAAGAATCTCGCTGATCGTGTAGTAGTCTGATCTGCGACTTACAGATGGACGATAGAAAGAATACAAGCTACCGTCGGACTGAATAAAAAGGTTCACTAGTTGGACGGCTAAAATTGTCTCATCTGTGTGATTCTCGGACAATGGGCCATCAGCCGTGGGACCCATAATAGTAGGGTCAGTTCATGGACCATCTTGTCACAAATCGAATTTCCATAGAACAATGATATCACCCGTAAACCTGCACGAAAATACGGTATCATCGACCGAACTTTGAGGGGCCAGGTTACATTGGATCATCTGATTATAAGATTGTGGACATTTGTTGGACGGTTAAAAATGAAATGTATGCAATATGGTTCTATTTCAATACCAAGCGTCCACGCATCCAAGGTTAGGGCCTGTTTGGTTGCAGAATCTATTCCAGAGAAAATACAAATTTGATTTCAATGTTGGAATCTAAAATTGGGGAAACTGAATTGGAACCCAAATTACATCTGGAACTGGCTGTTTGGTTGAAAACTGCTTAATCCCATCTCAGTTTGGTTGAAAACAGTATAATCCAACTGTTACTTGCGGCATGGCCCACTTGGGCTTCGAATCGTACTGAAAACTTGACCCTTGGCCTATAGTAGTTGTGCAGGACAGATGGCCGGGTTGGATGGCGAATAAACATTATAGTGGGCCTTGGGAAGTTTTTAATGGTGGACATTGAATCAATACTGTTTTCTTGTGGTGTGGTCCACTTGAGATTTAGATCTGCCTCATTTTTTGTCTAATGCCCTTAATTGAACTCTCAAAACAGATACTGCATGGATGGTGCAGCAATCATAAAGAGACCACAATAAAGAGATCAGAATAAGTGTCAGCCAAACGGGGCAGCCTTAGTCAATTTAATTAGCTTAGGTTGCATTTGTATTGGGCTCTCATTAGGTTGGGGCTCAGACCGGATCAGGTTCTGTCCTAACTGAGCCCAAAACTTCCAGACCCGGGTCCAATCATGGAGCACCGAAGCCACCCATCGACTAAGCCATATCAAAGTCCCGGGTTTGGGTTTTGGGCTAGAGATGGGTCCCAGTAGAAAATCCGTCCAATCTCGGCCCAACCAAGCCCATTTATTTGTCTAGCATCAAAATCAATCGTAGGCTTACTTGATAGGCCTAAAAAAATGAGACCGATGCCTAGCACGTAGCATATCGATCTGGAACCGTCGGGTCTGACCGGCCCGTGACAACTCCTATTTCATACTTGATCTGATGTCATTCTGAATCTACCCTTGAATTCAGCCGTAAGGTAGGCAGATTGCTGGTTGATGACTCCGCATGGATACGAAAATCTATATTATGGCAGCAATTAGTCTTTAACTAAAGGAATGGGCCCCATCACATAACATCATCGTCAACAATGCCATAACTTATGGTTGCATGACATCCACTCCGTCCATCAGGTTCATCGACACAAGTTTACTCTTGATTTTAAAATTCAGGCTGATTAGACACACTCCTGGATTCAGGCTGATTAGACACACACATGGGTCTCACCTGAGGGAAGAGTGTAAAATCATTCCTAAAAGCTCTAAATCCACTTGGTGTGGCCCAAATGAGTTGTGGAATGGCCAGATTTCTTGTGCATCCCTTCATCCAAGTGCGGTGCATATGATGATGGGATGGGATGGGATGGCATATGAAAAGCATGGTAGGCCCCCAAAACAGCATGGGGCGTTTTATTGGTTAGGCATCCTTTCTTAACTTTTCCCTGTGATGTGGTCCACCCAATTTTCGGATCAGTCTGATTTTCGGTGTCATGGTTTCGGATCAAAGGGCACACATTATGGATGGGGTTGATCCAATGCAAACATCACAGTGGGCCCACAGAGGTCGATACAAGACACTGATCATGCTCCTGTAAACCAAATATCTTGAAAATCAATAATTTAATTATTCTCAATGGTGACGAACATGATGACAAGGAGAAAAGAAAGGGCGGTTTTCGATATCGTTATCTTTGGTTATTTTTTCACTATATGATAGGAAGTGCAATGACTTGGCTTATTTTGGTAGAACCATCAGTTGAATTTTCAAATATAAATGGACCCATACCCTTTGGCATGAGATGGATGGTCCATGCCCAATTGTGCTATTATGCCCTTGTATTTTGCTAATTCGGGCCGGCAGGTAGTGGGTCGTATTGCCCATTTCACCCTTGCATTGTGCTGTTTCGTGCCTGTCGCATCGCTCCATATCACCCCCTTTAGGGGCTGTTTCAAGCTGATGCAAGCCGATAAAACCATATCATTGATGGGTGATACCT
Organism: Liriodendron chinense; assembly: GCA_003013855.2. NCBI lineage: Eukaryota > Viridiplantae > Streptophyta > Magnoliopsida > Magnoliales > Magnoliaceae > Liriodendron > Liriodendron chinense. The sequence continues at coordinate 1,859,452 of PVNU02003814.1, read as the reverse complement.
ATATGTTTCAGATGATAAATGAAAATAATGCGGTGATATGTACGAATCTGGCGGTCCCACATACATGAGTATTGTGAAGAAATAGATGGAGGTGTTAGAATTCTTGGTAGTGTGAAATGATTAAGGCTTTGAAAGGAGAAAATGGAAGAAATGGGCAGCTTCCATTAGTGTAATATCAAGTCAACTTGGATTTTGAGTAGTTGATCAGAACTTTAAAAGCCCAGATTACGTACACAACATGGACTCCTTTGTCGTTGGTTGATGACACGACCTTTGGTTTGCTGACCCTTTCCCTTTTTTTTTTTTTTTTTTTTTTTTTTTGGGTCGTCTATAATATTGTTTCTTAGAAAGATACATCAATCCTCGGTTAGGTTTCTTAGGTTCTTTCTTTAATAAATCTTTAGGGTTCGTTCGCCTGCAATCCTAGCTGTCTACTGGGTGGGCCTCAACGTCTAGATGCCCTGGTCTGAGAAAAGTGTGATCTACTCATCAGGTGGGCCACGATGGTACAAAATGAGTGCATTGGCGTACATTGAATGTACATTTGTACCCCACCTGATGGATGGATATTCAACCTGATGCTTGGGTCAGGGTATCCACATGTTGAGGCCCACCTAATGGAGGGCCTGGATCTTGTTGCATGTGTAAATCCGGGTATTGGAACTGGGTTATCTCTATTCTTTTTGGATTGTCGAACCTCGTTCACACGTTGGTGTGATATGAAAAAGGGTCCAGTGGGCTAAGTGCATGGAAACCTTCCCATGCACGTAGTTCCATCTGGACTCGTACGTTGGCATCTACATCAGCTATCTGGGCCGTCCATTAGGTCAAGTTCACCTTCTTCTTCTACTATGAACAGACAATAATTATAGTAATAACAATAAACCACAGGAAGCAGATGGTCCTAAGCATGCGTAAGCAAACTAAACTTCTACAGATGATCTACACCATATGTATCCTTCATGCCACTAAATGGGTGGTTTTGATCATTCGATGATTTTTCCTTACTTAGTATAACAAGATTAGACTGGACCAAATGGACGGTCCAGATAGGTGAATGTGGATGCAAACGAGCCCACATGCAACTCGGTCCATGGGAATGTTTCCGTACACTTGGCCAACTGGATCATTTTCTTTATAAATAATAATATTCCGTTTGGGTGGGTAAGTTGGAAGCGCACTAACAACCTCAAGATGGCTACATAGATGGCAGAGCTACGTTGGCTTGAGCTAGTGCTCAACCTGTTCACACTAGATGTCGGATAGCCACATTGCTTTAATACTCGGATGAATACCTTGTGACTCGTATGTGTCATCTCAAACTCATTTAGGTGTTGCATATTGTTGCTTCAAAATAATTTAACATAAAATATTTTAAATATTTCAAAACTTTCTTCAAATCTTTTTGTAGTGTTTTTTTTGTTTTATCTTTTTGTGTTAAAAGATAGTCTTACATTGGATTTGAGTTGGGAAACTTTTTTTGTTATAAGATTGGTTTATGGCACAAAGGCATGAGCCCTTCAACGGGCATATGAATTTAGTTGTTTGAGGGGTTATGCCCAAAGCCTCCCACTATGCCTAAAACCACACATGCACCCGCCGGCCGGCTGGGACGGGACGTGTGATGTGTGATGTGTGATGTGTAATGTGCGACTCTAGCCAGAAAGAAGTTCGACGGACTTTTTCTTTTTTCCAAAAGGCACAACCATTGAGCCGCAGTTTGAATCAAGCCCAATAACGACTTTCTTCTACAGAGAAGCCCAACGGTCGTTTTATTTGAAAACCAAAGCAATGCATCTCTGTTTTAATGGGTGCTTAAACACCCACTCGAGACATCTCTTGAAGTCTAGAAAAAGACTTCTGATGATCTCCGTTTTAATTAATTCGAATTTCATCTTTTACTCTCTCCATTTTTTTATCTTTGCATTATTATTTTCTTCTTCGGGTTAAACCTATAAATGGTGGTTCGGACCTGAGTACGGAGTGTAACCTCGTGACCAGGCAACAGTCGTTGTATCCTGGAGGTTGGCTGTCCATTGATCCTATTGCACTAAGAAAATTATCTAAGAGAGGGCAGTAACAACTTCAAGCCGAGTGATTTATAATCACACCTCGACTCGACTATACGATAAGTTGGTTTAATTTCTTTCTTTTAAAAAAAAAAACCTTGTCTATAATCTGTTTTTTAAAACAGTAAGATTTCTACAATTATAATTTCTATTTTAATCATCATTGATCTAGATTTAACAACCCAGATCTTACAATCTTTAAATTGTTATTTGTTAAATCTAAATAATGGTTACTATAACAGTTAACCCGATTTCAGAATTATCCAAAATCGAACCCTTTGCTGGACAACATTTCAAGAGATGGAAACAGAAACTGAAATTTACATTAGATACACTTAAGCTATTATATGTTCTATCTGATTCATTCAAGTATGATGCCAATGATGAAGCCCATACGAAAGATTATCACAATTGTAAAAATTACATTTTGAACACTCTCTCCAATGAATTATATGATGTATATGCAACATATACAAATGCAAAAAAAAAAAAAAAATATGGGATGCACTTGAAAAGAAATACAAGTTGGAAGAGGCCGGGGCTAAGAAACAAGTGATTGCAAATTTCCTACATTATAATATGATAGACGAAAGGACCGTTTCTGATCAGATTTTGGAATACAAAAATTTGATTCATGAACTTCAAACAGAACGCCTCAAAATGGATGAAATCTTTCTTACAAGTGCACTAATTAAAAAGTTGTCATCTTCCTGAAAAGAATATAAATTCAAAATGAAATATAAAAAAAATAACATGACTATGGAAAACATCATAGTTCATATTCGAATATAAGAGGTTAACAAAATAAGAGAAAAAAAGAAAAATGCAAATGAATTTATTTCGAAAGCCAATCTTGTTGAACCAAGTATAGAAAACAAAAAGAAAAAAGGTTCATGTTTCCATTGTGGAAAATCAGGCCGCTATATAGATCAGTGCAAGCTAAAAAAATAAGATAGTTGCAGAGCAAATAAAAAAGAAAAAAGGTAAATGCTTTCATTATAACAAACATGGGCATCATATTGGAGAATGTAGACTGAAAAAGAAAGAATCCAAAGCTCAGGTTAATCTTTCAGAATACGATGTGGGAGATGTGATAACCGCTGTTGTGTTAGAAGTAAACCTAGTAAACAATATGTATTGGGTACTAGATACTGGGGCTATTCGTCACATATGTAAAGATCGAAGCATGTTTGCCTCCTATCGAGCAGTAGGGGATGAAGAACAGGTGTTCATGGAAAATGCCCAAACTTCCTCAGTTGTTAGAAAAGGGAAAGTGTTGTTGAAGCTCACATCAAGAAAGACTCTTGCTCTAAACGTTGAAGTGCATGTACCTGAGATTCGAAAGAATCTAGTTTCTGGATCTCTCCTTCATAAAGTTGGAGTCAAGTTGGTGTTCGACTCAAATAAACTTGCACTTACCAAGAATGGAGTATTTCTGGGAAAATGGTTATTGTTGTGATGGACTTTTTATTCTGAATGTAATAGTTAATGATATTAATAATAAGAATTCTAGTTCTGCTTATATTATTGAGTCACTTAACTTATGGCATAAAAGACTAGGACATATAAATGCAGGCTACATTAAAAGAATGAAAATGTTGGGTTTAATACCTAACTTACCAAATAATGAATTAGACAAATGTGAGACATGTGTAGAATCTAAATTCCATAAAAAATCATTCAAACTTATAATTAGACACTTTGAAACTCTTGAATTAATTCACAGTGATCTTGATTTTAAAAATCACATGTCTAGAAATGAAAAAAGGTATTATATTACTTATGTAGATAATTACTCAAGATTCACTAAAATATATTTGCTGAGAAATAAAGATGAAGCACTAGAATCTTTTATTACATATAAGATAGAAGTTGAAAATGAACTTAATAAGAAAATTAAATGTTTAAGGTCAGATAGGGGAGGTGAATATGAATCCTTAATGTTTAAAGAATTTTGTGAAAAGAATGGTATTATTTATAAAACCACTGCACCCTATACCCCTGAACAAAACGGTATAACAGAAAGAAAAAATAAGACATTAAAAGAAATGATGAATGCAATGTTAATTAGTTCAGGATTAGCATTCAATATGTGGGGAGAAGCAATACTCTTTGCTTACTATATTCAAAACAGAATACCAATGAAATCAACAAAAAAACACCTTATGAAATTTAGAAAGGTTATCCACCTTGTTTTAAATACATTAAAGTGTGGGGGTGTCTTACTAAAGTAGGACTATCTGAACCTAAGAAAAGGAAATTAGGTCTTAGAACAACAGACTGTGTATTTATAGGATACGCTAACAATAGTGCAGCTTATAGGTTCTTGGTTATAAAATCTAAAGATAATATTCTATATTCTTTTACTATAATTGAGGCACGTGATGCAGAATTTTTTGAAAATGAATTTCCTATGAAAATAATATCAAAAGAAATAGAAGAGAATGTTAATCCAAATGTTGCCTCTACTAGTAGAAATATAGAAAAAGAAAATGAAGAAGAAATAGAACTTAAAAGAAGTATCAGAGTTAGAAAGGAACCAAACTTAGAAGATGGAATATTTAAGTATGTATACTTACTAGAAGCTCCTCAGACTTATTCAGAAGCTATTAGTTCGCCAGATGCCTCGTTCTGGAAAGAAGCTATTAAAGATGAACTAGAATCTATTATATCAAATAATATATAGGAATTAGTAGATTTACCACTTGGTAATAAACTAATAGGTTGTAAATGGGTCTTTAGGAAAAAGATGAAACCAGATAGAATCATTGATAAATTCAAAGTAAGACTAGTAGCCAAAGGCTTTAGACAAAAAGAAGGAATTGATTATTTCGATACTTATTCCCCAGTGACTAAGATGTCTTCTATAAGAATCCTTATAGCTATTGCCTCTATAAATAAGTTAATAGTACATCAGATGGATGTTAAAATTGCTTTTTTAAATGGAGAATTAGAAGGAGAAATATACATGGATCAACCTGAGGGCTATACAATAAAAGGAAAAGAAAACAAAGTTTGTAAGCTAATTAGATATTAATATGGTTTAAAGCAAGCTCCTAAGCAATGGCATAAAAAATTTGATAATTTTTAAAATCAAATGGATTTAAAATAAATGATGCAGATAGATGTGTGTATAGTAAATTTACAGGAAATGAAAGAGCAATAATTTGTTTATATGTAGATGACATGCTTATCTTTGGAATTGATCTTAAGATAGTTAAATCCATGAAGAAGTTCTTGTCATCTAAATTTGACATGAAAGACTTAGGTGAAGCTAATATGATTTTAGGTATAAAAGTAATCAGAATAGATGAATGTTTTATCCTTTCACAATCTCATTACATTGAGAAAATGTTAAAAAGCTTTGATCACTTTAACAGTATGCCTATTAGTACTCCTTATGACTATACTATACATCTAAAGAAGAATACATGTGATAGTGTATCACAATTAGAATATTTCAAAATAATTGGAAGCCTCATGTACTTAATGAATTGTATTAGACCTAATATAGTCTATGCAGTAAATAGGATGAATAGATATACACATAATCTTGGACATGAACATTAGAATACTTTATCTAGAATACTAAGGTATTTAAAAGGTACAATTAAATATGGTATACATTACTATGGTTTTTCCGCTATATTAGAGGGATACAGCGATGCTAACTGGATTAATGATTCAGATGAAATTAAATTCATAAGTGGATATGTTTTTATCTTGGGTGGAGGAGCTATTTCTTGAAAATCCACCAAATAGACATATATAGCTTGATCTAATATGGAATCCGAGTTTATAACCTTGGAGAAAGCAGGCAAAGAAACCGAATGGCTAAGAAATCTTTTAGCTGACATTCCTTTGTGGTCTAAGCCTGTAGTAGCAATATCATTACATTGCGATTGTCAAGCAGCAATAGCTAAGGCTAAAAGTAAAATATATAATGACAAGAGTAGACATATCAAACTCCGACATAACATAGTGAGACACTTGTTGAATGACAGAGTAATAGCCATTGATTTTGTGAGATCAGAGAAGAATTTGGCAGATCCTCTGACAAAAGGACTATCTAAGAAGATAGTCTTAAAAACATCGAAGGGAATGAGATTAATCTCAATATTATGAGTTACCAGTATTGGCAACCCAACCTATACAAATGGAGATCCCATGCGGTAGGTTTTCAAATGGGTACACAACAAAACACTGGGAGACATCTAAGCATTACCCTGAATAAGTCATGTTCTATGGTGTAGGCAATGCAAGCAGCAACGAAGAATGTTGAGTTTGAACTCTTAATGAATCCATATGTCAAAATTTTGGTGGTGTATTCAGTTGCTGCATACACTTGATGGAATTCACCTATATGAGTGTGGAGGAGGAGCCGCTTCCTAAGAGAATTTGAGTGAATTCTCTAGAGCACTCATGAAATTCGAAAAATAGTGCATGGCCAAAAACCACCAAATCATAGAACCACTTGTGGTAAGAAGAAATGTGTAAGTTGCTTGTATACGTAATTTACGCTCAAAGGAGTCTTGTTTAAGACTATGTCACCTGACTCTTATAGACCTATCTTGCATACTCTAAGTATCGATTTAAGTCAAATTGGCATCGACATTAAGTACAACTATTCCTGTTTAACCCGAAGATTTTATTTTGAATCATGTAGGGAATTATTGTATATTGCTGCTTCAAAATAATTTAAAATGAAATATTTTAAATATTTCGAAACTTCCTTCCAAATCTTTTTGTAGTGCCTTTTTGGTTTTATCTTTTTATGCTAAAAGATAGTCCCATATCGGATTTGAGTTGGAAAACTTTCTTGGCTATAAGATTGGTTTCTGGCATAAGGGCATTAGCCCTTCAAGAGGCATGTGAATTTGGTTATTTGGGGGGGCTATGCCCAAAGCCTCCCACTATGCCTAAAACCACACACACGCGCTCACGTGCGCCCGCCGGCTGCCGGCCGGCCAGGCCAGGCCGTGGACGTGGACGTGTGATGTGTGATGTGCAATGTGCCAAATAACGGCTTTCTTCTACAGAGAAGCCCAACAGTTATTTTATGTGAAAACCAAAGCAATGCATCTCTGTTTTAATGGGTGCTTAAACACATACTCGAGACATCTCTTGAAATCTATAAAAGGACTTCTGATGATCTTCGTTTTAATCAATTCGAATTTCATCTTTTACTCTCTTCATTTTTTTTCATCTTTGCATTATTATTTTCTTCTTCGGGTTAAACCTACAAAGGATGGTTCGGGCCTGAGTATAAAGTACAACCTCGTGACCAGGCAGCAGTTGTTGTATCCTGGAGGTTGGCTGTCCATTGATCCTGTTGCACTAAGGAAATTATCTAAGGGAGAGCAGTAACAACTTCAAGCTGAGTGATTTATAATCACATCTCAACTCGACTATACGATAAGTTGAATTAAATTCTTTCTTTCAAAAATTTTTTCTCTATAATCTATTTTTAAAACAGTCAGATTTCTACAATTATAATTTTTATTTTAATCAACATTTATCTAGATTTAACAGCCCAAATCTTACACTAAGAATCAATCCAGTTCAACACAACAGGGGAGCTGGACGAGTCACCCCGACTTAGTCTAGTGGGACCGATTCAACCCTAACTCGGCCAATCATGATTCGAGACCAGACGAGTCACTCGGAGTCGCCCGAATCTTTTACCATGGTCAGATGGGTTCAAGCCCATAAGGGATGCAACCCTTGGGTCATTCACAGGGGACCTGGATCCTCTATAATACTTGCTTGTACCCGAGTTACATGGGGCCCATGGTGTTCTTTGTGTGACGTCCGCTCCATCCATCAACTGATCTTTCTCAGTTTAATTTGTTGAACATCTCAAATATCAGCTCGATACAAAACTCTGGTGGGACACACCACAGGGAACTTATAAAATCACGCCTAATACCTATATACGTTTAGGTTGTGTGGCTCACCTGAGTTTTTCTACAGGATGATTTTCAGAGTTTCTGTTCACCCTGGTGAGGATCACCTGATTAATGGATTGGATGGAATATACAGACCATTGTAGGTCCGAACACAACCTACCTCTATCAATTGTTCCCCTTTGGTGTGACCCACCTCATCTGTTGATCAGACTAAATTTTGGCAGCAAGTGATAAAATATAGGGGCTCACTTGATCTCCGGAGTGGATGTCACAAAAATCACGCGGTGGGAGAGGATTCTTGTTCAGCCGCTGGGAAAATGCACAGTAGATAATTTAGCACCATCACTAGCGTTGGTGTTTTTTTTTTTTTTTTCATAGAGGCCGGACGGGGTGCATGGAGGACCACTCACTATTTACTTTTAACCTTCAAACTGATAGCCACCCTGCCTATTGATTGGCCAGGATCCATCAATTTGTGTGAATTTCTAGCCGTATCCATACACGGGGTGCTCTACAATTTGAATGGTCTGTATAGCCTTAAATATGTCCACATATAAGATGGATGAGGGACCACCAATTTCTAAAGTGGTGGTGACCTATCAAATAATGCTTGCTCGATTCGATGGCTGTGATCTTCCAATTGGTCTTGCTTATAGGCTTTGGTCAACCCAAAGCGCTTGATTATTTCTCGATTTAAATGATCCTCGACTTAAGGAAAAGCATAGCATCCTTGGGCTTGCTGTTTGAGCATGTCGGGTACATGATCCGGCCATCCAGACCCTTGATATGATGGAACTCGTTATCGATGTAAAATTCAACTAGGAGGGACACCCATGATCCTTTGATTGATTGAGGAAAGAGATTTAGCAACGGTCTATATTCAACTGAAAAGGCCAAAAGATTGGATGGTTAGGATCTACTAATTACATGAGAGATTCGCCTTCAAACAACTGTCTTGATCTCTTGGACATAGCACCACTTGTACAAACTGAAACCCAATGATAAAATGCATATCCACCAGATGAGGAGGATTATATACTTCCTCTTCTCATGTGTATCATTTGCAAAGTTAGGATAGCACACAAACAAACGGTTAAGATCAAAGATACAACAATCGTCCACGGTTAACAGAAGATGGGCCAAAGAAAAGAATCGTCAAGGAGATTTACGCAGAAGGTTACACAGACGGCTGGCACACAAAATCAACGGTGTGGACCACCTAACCGTGGATAACACGTGTACGTTTTGAGAGACTTGAACCCTGTATTCTACTTCTCATTTTGATTTTCTAGGATGCTTCTAGATGTCGATGATGTGTCCTACCATGCGAATAAATAAATAAAAAAGGAAATTTCACGGATTTGCATGAATTTATCTACGGATTGGATCTCATTGACCGGTGTCTTATCCTATTATGATACATCATGGCCTACTGTATCATTTCCAGTGGGTATAGTACAACATGAATTTGCCAATCCTCTGCAATGCCTGTAGAATAGGCTTATTTTACAGCTCTTGCGAGTGGACCCCACCTCAAGGGTTTTTTTTTTTTTTTTTTTAAATTTTTTATGGAATCCAATCTGTTCAAAAAGGTTGTCCCACCATTAGTTTGGTACGCATAAAAAAATCAGAATGATTCAACTGACTAATTGACCATTACGTGAATGGGAAGGGGAGATTTTAGAGTGGTTGTCCTTGTTTTTTTAAGGTGTGGCTGTGGCCTACTGTGTCGTTGATTTTATACTATCAAACCTACACACCAAGATGGTGGGATTTCCAAAAAATCAGGAACACAAAACCATTAGGTGGGTGGTCCACCTTATAAAAACAATTGACACCATCTAAATATATATCCAAATTCACATCGGGTCCTGCATAGGTCTGATGGTTTAGGCTATTTTCATCGTTAGATGACTCTTCTGGAAGGAATTTGATTAGAAACTGTAAGTGACTGTTCTGAGTTCCAAGCGAGCATGACATGTTAGGATTTAATCATATGAGAAGCCGTCGACAGAGATGAGGCTCATTCAAAGAATGTTTGAAAGTTGTTTGGCCAGAGTATTTATTTGGTTGTAACTGTCTATTACAACAACCTGCCGTCAGGTTAAAACCCGCCATGTCGTGTGGGTAGTACTCAATCCAAAACCCTTTAGGAAGGATTGGATGTAATGAAAATCAACTGACAGCCCCCAAAAACCTTTGAATACACGTGGTGTCTTGCATCATGGTTGGCTCGTGGCGGCTCATTTCATGTTGGTTTGGTGACATGCATGCTCACGCCTACCCCACAACGCCTGCAGAATAAAAGAATCCTACAAAGGCTGCAGAGGATCCACACAACATGAATCATGCCTTATTATCTTACCTCCTGAAATTCTTCGGTCACTCTGAAAATGACCTGAATATTAAAATAGCTAGTCATAAATACTACTTTAATGAACGAGAATGCTCACACGCACCGTCATATGCAACCACTCAGATGCAAGGCTTGTTTCGCCAGCAATTCACTTCAATTCACTTCTGAATAACATTTGGATGTGAAAAAAATGTGGTGCACCATAGAGATCATCTGGAGCCAAAATCGAATCAGTGCACTCATTAGGTGGGCCAGGCTGCACGCTGAGTGATACATTCAGCTGTATGGCCCATATAACGAGCGGATTGATTTGATTTTAACTCCACATCCTACCATTTTCAAAGATTTCGGGGAAAGAGAGTATTGTACATGATGGCCACGTACAATTCTGTATGTGAACATTTCTCATACTAAATTGTCGAGAGGTACACAAATTTGAATTTTCATCTCACGCAAGTTGCACCTACGTTTCAGTCAATCAACTATTAAGATGATGGGACTCACCTTCCATGGTCCATGCACAAATAAATAATAATTAAATAATAATAATATAAAATTATGAATTAAAAAATACATCCCAAGGATTGGAGGATCCTTATTGTGGAATATTTAGCTGTTCATACGTTGAATTGACCCATTGCTTTATTTCTTTCTTGACCAATTCTTTGTGGACCAATATTAAGAGAGGTTAGGTGGATGACTAAACAATAGACCCCACTCGTGCAAACTAAAAATCCAATTCCAAATCGTATGTCTAATCTCTTTATTAATGTATCAAGCACCCAGAATTAAAATCATTATTTAAAAATCTAGCTCATTTGTAAGAAATTAAGTCCAATCAACAATTTAATATTTATATTCAAGCCGCAACATCATGAATTACTTGTAGTACTAAATCATCACTTTTATCAAACCATCCTAATGTAGAACAAGGATAAGCTGAAGTGGGATGAGGATCCAGTACCTTTCTATATATCATATATAGATGGAAGAAGACTTGGAAGAAGCTAAAGAAAAATAACAAAATTCCACACCTTTTCGATCGATTGATCTAATTGATTGATTGAAAATCAGTTAGAAACTCTAGAATTATCACTGGTCATATTTTGGTCCGATCAATCGGTCAGGTCGATTGATTGACAGATGATGCGAACTTGCACATTTTCTTGTGATTTAGTTTTGTTATTTGATTAGGACTTCTTTAATATATATCTAGGGTTTGTTTAGGTCATATAAGCTCGTTTATACTTGTAATTCATTCAACCTTTCATATTATTAAATCAAATTTGATTTTTCTCTCGTAGATTCAAGAAAGCTTTAGTGGATTCTAGAGAGCATTATGGATTCAAGGTAGTTATCCTCCTAACGAAGACGATTGACCTTATGTGGTCCATGCACAAATAATAATAAAATAATAATAATATAAAATTAAGAATTTAAAAAATTAAAAAATACAACCCAAAGATTGGAGGATCCTTACTTATGGAATATTTGGATGTTCATATGTTGAATTGACCCGTTGCTTTATAATTTCTTTCTTGACCACTTCTTTGTGGGCCAATATTAAGAGGTTGGGTGGATTATTAAACAATATTGGACACCACTCATACAAAATCAAAATCCAAATCGTACATCTAATCTCTTTATTAATGTATCAAGCACTTAGAATTAAAATCGTGATTTAAAAATCTAGCCCAATCGTAAGAAAATAAGTCCAATGAACAATTTAATATTTATATTCAAGAGGCCGCATCATGGATTTCTTATAGTACTAAATCATCACTTTTATCAAATGCAAGGCCATCTGTTGCTATTCAATCAAACATAAGGCCACACACAAGCTCATACTCAGTCAAACATGAAAGATTAAAATAGTGTCAGGCATGCTAGAATCATACTTGACTCGACTTTGACTGAATGCTTGCGACCCCATGCACCAAATCAACTGCAGGATCAGGCTTGTGAAGGTTGACTTGACTATTCATTCTCCAATGTTGTGGCAATAAAGACTTTTCTTTTAATAGTGATCGCGGGCTTCAAGTTTTTCAATAATGCAATAATGAATGAAAAGAATTAAAAACTAAAAATTGAATTACCGATTTTATTAATTTATCATGAAGTTCTATACATTTAGTAAGAAAATAAAATAAGCAGATAAATACCTATAATAGTCTGTAGGAACAAACAATTGAGGTAGATGGTTAGCAGGATGTGATCTTCTAAGTGATAACTTAGTTAATTGGGATCTAATAGTGGTGGGTCATGGATAATTATACTACTCTTATGCGTACTATAGCGATAGCGTTGGACAATAACGATCTAAACTACACTAAACTTTAAACGTTCTCCAGCGAGGTTGGACAGAAGTAGAGGAACTAAGCTTAAAATTAAGATAAGATAGCATTGCTCTATAAGAAGTTGTGTGTGATGGCTTGGTTAGTGCTCGACCTCTCCCTCACGTGATTCTTATATATTTCAGGAGATGGCAATTATATTGGGTTTCCTTATTGGTGTGGGATTTTCAAAGGTTACAGGATCATATCGTAGCCCAGCAGTGCTTAGATTCCTCATCACGTCATCTAATTTGTTTCCATTTTAGGAAGAATCAGCTTTTGAAACTTTTGTAGTCGTCGTGAAAGCATTTATCACATTTGAGAAGTTTTCTATTTAAGTACAATTGTGTGATACGGCCTTGCCGAGTGTATCCGAACTGCGATAAATTTCCTATCTCAGTGGGTCTTTGAGCCATTATGCCTTTGGCAAGTGACATGTCACTTAAGGGCAGAGGGTAAAAGATATCTTTAAGGCGTGAGTAGTATTTCATCCATCATTTGTACGTAGTGCCGATATGTGGTAGCATCTCATTTGTCCACATGGACGTGCCAGGACAAGTGTAAACACTTTCGGCTAATGGATATTTTTTAGATCTTCGGATTTAGGTACCTGCATGTCCCGATGAAGTACAGTACTACCACATTGTGTCATTGTTATCGGTAATGATGTCTAAGATGATCAGGCCCGTAGATCTAGTTGGCTACTTGGTAGATGGGGTATGATGTAAAAATCATAAACAACGAACCTTAGCGATTGCATTACTGGCATGCAGTGAGAAAAATCAATGTTCCTCCCTTAGCAAATAAATTTTGTCACTATTTCTGTTAACTAAAATTAGATCAAATCTCTAGCTAATACATAATTACTGTTAACTCAAATGAGATCAACTCATTGTTAAGGCTTTAATATTTTTAATTTCTATTTTTTTATTAAATTGTTTAAATAATTCAATAAGGTTTTACACTATTTTATTTTTTTTAAATTTAATTTTTAGTTAGATCTAGTCAAAATTTAGAAGACGGAACCAAATCCTATGCAGTTCTAGGCCTTTGAACAGTGTTAAAATATATTTAAAAAATGAAATAAGAACTGGTGGTCTTGCGTGCAGGAAATCGTGGACCACCAAAATGTGCGCCTGATGACCCGAACTCCACTTCATCGAGATTGCTTGTGGCCTAGAAACAAGGATCGGACAGTCCTACCCATTTGAAAAAAGAGAGTGGAAATGAGTACTAAAATCCGGTTAGTGATTTTTGGTCTCAAGTCATTCGTGGTTGTCACGTGTACATTTTGGAAAGTGTGGGCACCCAACAGGTACACGTGTGAGTTCAATTTGGATTGCTAATCAATTTTAAGGTCGGATTTTTTGTAAGTGTGTGATTAGCTAAACCATTCAGCCGATCTGATGTTTTAATGAATACATCTATACAGTGTGCTATTTCAAGAGGAGCATTGCAGGATTCTTATCCACCATCTCCCTCCCCCAGAAGCTCTCTCTCTATATTTTAGTGGAATTGCTGTTAGAGATGTTGGATATTGATTTTAGAAAAGATGGGTTTTATTGAAGAAGCAGAATGAGAGCATGAGGTGTTGAATCTTTGAGGTTGATAGTGATTTGGAGGATAGGAAATGAGATAAAGCATTGGATAAAATGAAAGAGATTTAGAGTAGTAATGAAAAGGAACTTACGGATTAATCAATTGTCTTTGATGATAGTGAGACAGGCATCTATTGTATTCCATATTTAAGACAGGGCACCATGAAGAACCTTGTGCTGTAGTGTACCAGGACTTTTCCAATGGTTCCATGACAAAAGGGGGACTTATTTGATACTCCACCAGAGTATGATGATTGGCCAGCACTCACAACTTGTAAATGTGGCACACAGGACCTCGAACGATGATACCCACTATCAATAAATCAGGCTCCCAAAATCAAATTTGTTAAGCAATCTTGCACTCTTCGTTGTGGACGCTTAATTGTTGAATAGTTTTCATTTTGAGCCGTCCAGTTAATATCTCCCCAATCTGGTGGTCAGCATAGTTTTTGGTTCGTGATACGTATATAGGATCCATAATATATATATATATATATATATATATATATATATATATATATATATATATATATATATATATATATGACAATTTAATTTGAATTACTTATATGTATATACCATTTTCTATTTAAAAAAAAGTGCCTAATATCATCCAGCACACTCAATCAAAGTATCAAAAGTATTTCCTTTGCACTAGACAGAAATATCCTCTAGCTCTAATGTATAAATGCTAGTGGCCATGGGCAATTTTTTTTCACCAATATAGTTTTTGGGGAGTCTTAAAATTTAAATTTAAATAGACATTGGAAAGAATTTAAAGTGAAAGTAAGAGGGCATTTTAATTAGTGGGCCCACTTTTGTGGCCCACCTGATGCTTGATTTAACATAAAGATCAGCTCCGGTTTTTATTTGGATAGGCTCAACCTAATGTTTCATTTATATATCATTTGAAAATTTTATAAGAAGTTTATAAGAATTTAAATCTCAAAACCGTTGTGTGAATACTCTATAAAGATATAAACACTTTTTAAGTAATTCACATACTAATAATTGTTTACCTGTGAATAGTTTACAGCATAAAGCTGAACATAATGGATTGTAAACCCTTTGCACCTTAAAAGCATCCAGACCATCCCTTAACCAAAACATAGGGAGAAGCTCATGTACACCCCAGGTGCACAGACAGTCAGTGCACTGCATTGATTTAAACAAGTGAACAATCATATCATCGATCTGGACCACCCCTTCCGTTTCCCTCAATTTACATTAGATGTGTGTGTCTATATATAAACTTATATTGATGGGAAGATGCTAACCATCCAAACAACTTGTGCGCTCTGTTATAACTGTCTACCGGAACTTTTTGCAGTAGACATGGGCCAGTCCTGATAGATGGGGCCCAGACATTGGTCCATGGGATCTTCAAGCTAGGGGGAATTTTATACAAAATGCTCGTTTGGGAGTGGAAGGGAATGCCAATTGTCTTAGATTACCAAACCTCGGCCCCACTTCTCAGAGTTTAAAACTTGTGTGGAATGTGCACGGGTCTAGAGGCACGTATGAGGATTTTGTGTTGCAACCCCTGTAGTGGTATGCTACGCGTGAGCCTGTCCCAGGTCCATGGTAAAAAATGAGTTATGTCTCATTTTAGTTAATCGTTTTAAGGGTATGGCGATTGTGACTCACCAGTGGAAGTAAAGGGAATAGAAAGAGAAAGAGGAGGGAAATTTGTATGGAGCAAGGAAAAAAAGGGAAAGAAAGGGGCAGAGAGAGACACAAATCCTCTAAAACACCTATTTTAGGCCCCACTTAAATCACCCAAGTTTGTAAAGCCACTATGTTTTAAGTGAAAAATCTTCTTGCTTATCAGGTTTTATACTTGATATTAGATGTTAATGTGAAAAATCAGCTAGATACACAATTCAGATGGGCCGCACCACATGGAACAGTGGGAATGGGATGTCAACCATAAGTTTGTGTGTGGAGAACAGTGGGAATGGGATGCCAACCACATGTTTGTGTGTGGGCCACCATGTGGTATATCTTTTGTTAAACCCATTAATCAGGTCAAACTTACCAGAATGAAGAGAAACAAAAATCAGCCTGATAAAACAACTGAGGTTCGCCACACCCTGCATATTTGTTATAGACAGATGACCTCTAATATTTGTTAAACACAGATAATCTCTAATTCATGGACACTTGTTTGTTGAAATAGGCCCATTAGATATTTTCACTTATGACCGTTCAAAAAATTTTCATCAATCTCACAAACAGATAATCACAACTTTTAACTTTTCATCAATTTTACATCTAATTTAGGGTCCATAATTTGGACAACTTAACTTATATTTAACTTTACTCTTTAAGTTATTCAATTTCAGTATGGTAACGTTTAGCTTTTAAACATGTACTCTTAGAAGGATTATTGTTTATTTTGAATCTAAGATAACATGCCATGGTGCCATATTTTATGTTTTCTAACAAAAATGTTTTTTTTTTTTTGTTGTAAACTTTCAGAGTTAATGGTACATGGTTTTTTTTTTTTTTTTTTTTTAATCTCAAAACATAAATAGGTACCTAATACCTTAGTGGCAATACCAAAACTTCATGAGTATAGGTACGTTGGTATGGGTACTCCTGTACCCGTCTCGTACCTGGCTCGCTCTGACAACCCTATCTAAACAAAGCCGTCCCTATACAATAAAATTCTGACTGTTCTTCGCCGATCATCTATATTTTTACAATGAACTTATCATCTCTCAAACAATGCGTCAACATCAGTTGCAAGGGCAAAAATGTTACTGTTCTTTGCCAATCATCTATATTTTTAGGATGAATTTACCATCTCTCAACAAATGCGTACGTCAACACTAGTTGCGAGGGCAAAAATGTTCAAATCTACCAGTGTCATAAATAGTGGAAATTTGTGTTTTAGAGATTAATTTTAAATAGTGGAAATTTGTGTGTTAGAGATTAATTTTTTAGGCAAGGATTGGATTAAAAATCTGTCAATAATAAACAATCTTGATATCTAGTACATAATCCCTAGTACCAGAACTGGTGAGAGTGCAGCTGGGAAGACAAGCGGCTCAATGAGAAGCTGTGGGTCCCATTGTAATGTCTTTGTAACATCAATTGGGCGTGTCCAATTAGGCAACTCATGTTAGTTCAGTAGCCCAAAATTAGGACAAAGTCTAAAGTGAGCCACAGCACTTGACAACATTCGCAAGGGACGGCTGATGTTGACACAGTCGCGGACAATCCTCCCACCTCTGGATTAATGATATCGGATGCTAATATTTGGATTAATGATAGGGATGTTTTCAGAATTTTGAGGGTGAGGTTGATCAACAACCTGCTATTAGGATTTTTTAACCCTTGCAAAATACCATAGTAAATATTTCACCCCACTTCACCTTTTTTCTTTCTATGTGGAGTGTTGTTACCAAAATATGGCTAACAGACAAAGATGTAAATCTACGATCTGGACGGTCGAACGAAATTAATCCTTCAGTATAAGACGATGGAATCCTTTGATCCTGCAAAAAAGCACAGAGGATAAGGGGGTGGCTGGGGTCCAGCCAAAGGCCCTCCGATGCCTAAGTCAGTAATCTTGAGTAATCGGATACTTTTTGTGTAAATCAATATTAGTTTGCATACCTTGATACTGGTGAGAGTACCGTTATTTATAGACTTAGGTTGTGAGATTGCTTGCCCTTTGGAGAGTCGTGATTCTAACAGACTGCCAGTTAGGTTCCCGGGATCTTAGGATCTGCGTATAACAATCGGAGATCCTTATCCCTAAAAACTGGGGATGTCGATCTTTCCTCCTGATATCTTGGTGTAAACCCAAGACTGCAGTTTACAGCTCAGCTCACTTAAGATAATCTTCATTACATCGGACCAAGCCGATCAGCTTCCATCGGGTAAACATGACCCGATTCGTACCCGGGGCCTGAGATGGATCGGCTCGTCCTTATCGGGTCGGCAGAAAGCGATTTTCATCCGCTCGGATCATTACCCATAATAGAAGCCCCCTTTTTACCCTCGAGGGTGTTGTGCTCAGCTCGGGGGTAAAAACTCAAGAGGAAGTTGCCGACCTAGATGATTTTTGTTGTTTCGCATAGTGTGACGCCGTCATTTCGATGGGCGGGAAAATGGTATTAAATGCGCCCCTCGATTTATCGAGGGCATTAAATGCGTCTCTTGATATATCGAGGCGTCATCATTTCTCCGTACGGAGCGATATTGCCGATATGATTTAGTCGAACGGGATGCTGCCGCGTGTCCTGAACGGCGCAGCTTTTCGAATTCGTCAAGTAGAAAGTTGCCACGTGTCGCTTTCGCATTGAATGTATTGAGACCTGCGCAGGGCTCAAACCCTCTCTCGAGTATATAACTCAATACTTAGCCGGATTTTTGGAAACCTTTCTTCATTCTGCTTTCTGCATCCGTACCCTGGTTCTTCTTCGTCCCCATTTTCTTCAACTTTCTTCCTCCCAGCGGCTGTGCCAGCGTTCTGGTACGCTCCTTTTCTTTTCTTCAAAGAACTTTTCTCCTCCTCTCTCTCTCTTTCTTTTATCTGAGAAATGTCAGAACCAGAGACTTCATGCTCTGAGGCCATCCTCAAAGTGAGGTACGATGACCGTGAATCTGATTTACCTCTCCTCTGTCATGAGGAAGCAGGTTCCAGTGAATTAGATTCAGGTTTAAGGGTAGAAGGGGCCACCGGAGAAGGAGAATCTGAGCCCCCTGAGTCTGCCGTCGGCAGTGCCACGGCCAATAGAGAGCCATTTGAATTAGATTCTGTGATCTCGCAGATTTCCCAGGAAGAACTGGACGCTGCGAAGGAGATATACGACATCCCTGACTATATAGATTTTAGGGTTCCTAACCGAGCCGATAGACCGAGCCGACCCAGAGCCGGGGAAGTGGTCATCTCTATGATGCACCTAGAGTCTGGGCTAAGGTTACCCTTACATCCTTTCGTGAGGGAGGTCCTTAGCGTCTTAGGTCTATCTCCGAGTCAATTGCAGCCGAACGCATGGAGGTGCATGGTCGGATGTTATATACTCTGGCAGAGACTAGGAAATAAGGAGTTTACCTCCAATGAACTTTTTTCTATGTATATTCTCAAGTCCTTGGGTGGCCAAGGACTTTATTATTTTTCGTCGTTGCCGGGCCAGGGCGGCTCACTTATCACCGGTATGCCTTCCTCCACCAAAACTTGGAAGAGGAAGTGGTTCTTCGCGTCGGGCAGTTGGGAGTGCGCGCCGGACGAGCCTCAACCCCTGAAATTCCGAGTCCGAGCCGACTTCGCTCTGCCAGGTCGGATGAAGTCCCGACCTAACTGTTTTTCCGAACTCTTTCGAAAAATAGATGTATATATTTTTTACTCATGTATCGGTTTCTTTTTTCCTCTTTTCAGTGTCGGCGACCATTCGGGTGGCGTTATCTGTAGTTGAAGAGAGACAGATTCACAAAGCCCGCGCTGTACCATCTGCAGAGAGGGACTTCCGGAAAGTAATCACACATAACTCTGTTGTTGAATCAGGTCGGTAATGCTAAGCTGATGATTCACTTTTCTGCTTGTCGCTGCACTGTCCTTACTCCTTTTTTTTTTTTATGTAGGAATGGCTCCGAAGGCAATCTCCAAGCGGAGGATTCCAGCTAAGTTTCTGGACCGAGGGCAGAGCTCGGATTCTACTGAGCCCCCTAGGAAGAGGGCGGCTACCGCCGAAACGCAGGGATCGTCTCGCCTGCCTCAATCTTTCGTCTGCGGTTCAGGACAACTTCCCAGCTCGGACTCTGCGCCGCTCAGAACGGAGCCATCGGAGCCAACAGAGCCCAGAACCGAGCCACTCGTACCCAGAACGGAGCAAACGGCTACCCCGGCTACATCTTCTGATGAGCCGGTGATCAATGTGCCAGATGGCTTGGGTTCTCGGACTGAACCCATTCACATATCCGCGCCTGTCTCTTCTCAGATCTCCCCTCCTGCAGCAGCTGGACCTGACCGACCTGCTGTGGGTGCCTCCTCTTCTCAACCTCCTCGACCTCGCACTGCCCCAGTTATGCCACGAGAGGACCGGGTCGAGATGCCTCCACTTACGGAGCAATATTCAAACTGGATGGAGGGTGTCAATGCGTACATGCGTGTTAACCATGCCATCCCTCAGGACTTGAATATTATAGCTTCTTCCGACCCGGATCAGATGATTGGGGTGGTGCTAGAGAGCTGCCTCAGGGTAACTTTTTGAGCCTTTTTATTCTCTTTCCCATATACTTGTGATGCTTTCTGTGTTGCTTGCTAACCATATTATCTTTTGCAGGATTCGGCTGCACTTATCATGATCCGTAAGGTGATGGCCGAGCGAAATCACCAAACGCAGAAGGCTCTGGCCGCGGCTGCTTCTTGGAAGAAGAAGACTGAAGCTATGAAGGCCGAGATGGACAAAGGTGTCCTTCTTCTGAAGGAAGCTCAGTTCGAGCTGACGTCTTCTCGATCCGAGCTGGTGTCCACCCGAGCCGAGCTGGAGTCTTCTCAGTCCGAGCTAAAGGTGGCGCAATCAGAGCTGGAAATATCCCAAGCTCAGGTCCAGTCTCTAGAAGAAGCTTTGAAGGAGGCTGAGACCAAGGCCGTCTCCGACGGAAATAGGGCCGAATCCCTCGAATCTGCTTTAAAGACGACTGAAGAAGAGAAAGTGCACCTGGCCGAGCTTCTGAAAGAGGTCCAGTTAAAGCATCTGGCGGAGATTAATGGGGCGAAGGCTGAGTACGAAAAGTTGTCTCTATTTCTGAAGATTTGTACAATAACGGGCTTCAGGAGTATAGACGCCTCGTGCTTAAGCACTTCCCAACCCTTGATCTCATGCCAGTGGATGAAGACGAGGAGGAAGAGGAGGAGGAAGCGCGGGTCGGAGGTGACGGTGCTGGCCCGTCTGGCAAGGATTAAACTATACTTTTTTTGTTTTTTCCTCTCTTTTTTTTTGTTTGTGAGATGTTTACAACAACAAAATTTTGAATACAAGCCCTTGAGGCAAGTTTTGATAATTCTGTTGCAAATTTCGTATTGTTGTTAATGTAATGAATTTGCATGGTCGAAGCTTTATCCGACCTGGCTAGCCAGGTCGGCCACCTATATGCCCGCCCGTCAATAAAGTTAG
Source organism: Liriodendron chinense (assembly GCA_003013855.2). NCBI lineage: Eukaryota > Viridiplantae > Streptophyta > Magnoliopsida > Magnoliales > Magnoliaceae > Liriodendron > Liriodendron chinense. The sequence continues at coordinate 1,838,057 of PVNU02003814.1, read as the reverse complement.
AGGTACTATACTGACATTAAGTTGTGTTGACAAATCATTGTAGAACAACTCGTAGGGAAGAATTTTATTCAAATAATCGTCCCAAAGAACATATTTTGTGCTAAGCACAATTCACCGTTCATGGAAAATAGATTTTGAGATGTTCGGCATTCCACGGATGAGGAAGTGGTTTTCCTTCCATATTTGCGAACCAATATGTGCCGAGACGACGTGAGCTAATGACCTTATATGGTCCTTCCCAATTAGGGCCGAAAACACCGGCCTTGTCGTTTGTAAGTACCTTTTTTAGGACGAGGTCACCAGCTCGGAATCGTCTTTCCCGCACCTTTGAGTTGTAGTACCGTCGGACCCTCTGCTGATATGCTGTTATACATACTTGAGAAGCTTCTCTGGCTTCTTCGAGTAGGTCTAAGCTTATTCGCAGTTGCTCTTCATTTTGGTCGGGTCTATGATGGCTCGTCCTGCTCGTGGGCAGTCCGATTTCCACAGGCACCACAGCTTCGGCTCCAAATGCCAGGAAGAAAGGGGTTTCTCCAGTAGTAGACCGAGCCGTGGTTCGGTAGGCCCACAGTACTTCGGGAAGTTCTTCCGCTGAAGCCCCCTTCCTTTCTCCGAGCTTTGTTTTGAGATGAGTCTTGATAATTTTATTGACTGCTTCGACCTGCCCGTTGGCTTGAGGGTGGTGAGGAGATGAGTATACATTTTTAATGCCCAGTCCGGTGCAAAATGTACGAAACCCTTGATTGTCGAGCTGTCGCCCGTTGTCAGTAATTATGGTATTCGGGATCCCGAAGCGACACACAATCGCTCTCCAGATGAAGTCTGTAGTTTTCTTTTCTGTGATGGTGGCCAGTGGTTCCGCTTCAGCCCACTTGGTAAAATAATCAACGGCGACAATTGCATATTTAACTTGTCCTTTTCCTGTTGGGAGTGGACCGATGATGTCGACCCCCCATTGAGCAAATGGCCAAGGTCCAGCCATGGGCGTGAGCTCTTCAGGTGATAAATGAGGTATTGGGGCGAATCGTTGACACTTATCGCATCTTTTGACGGTTTCTAGGGCGTCTTGCTGAATAGTGGCCCAATAATATCCCTGTCGGATTGATTTTTTTGCAAGTGCTCGTGCCCCGGAATGGTTCCTGCAACATCCGTAGTGGATTTCACGTAATACATAATCAGCCTCCTCAGGTCCTAAACAGCGCAGACACGGGCTGGAAATACCTTTCTTATATAGGACACCTTCTATCAGTGTATACCGAGCTGATCTATAGCGGACGCGCCGAGCTTCCTTTTGGTCATCAGGCAACTCCCCTGATCGTAAAAATCTAATGAAAGGATCTCTCCAATCGGGAATTTTCGATATCGGAAAGACTCTCACGGGCTCAATTGATGCTATGCTGCGCTGAGGGAGGAATTCGATGGGTATCATTCTACCAAGCTCGTCGTCTGCCGATGACGCAAGCTTCGCGAGAGCATCTGCGTTTGTGTTCCCATCTCTTGGGATTCGAACAATTTCATAATGGTCGAATTGCGACAGTAGCTCTCGAGCTTTGTTTAGATATGCGGCCATTCTCTCTCCTTTTGCCTGATATTCGGCGGTTATCTGCCCGACCACAAGTTGCGAGTCGCTGAATACCCGTACCGATCTGATTCCTATTTCCGAGGCGAGGCGAAGACCGGCTAGGAGGGCTTCATATTCTGCTTCGTTATTGGAAGCCCGAAATCCGAACCAAAGTGCGTACTGAATCTTGATCCCATCGGCTGAGGATAGAACGAGACTAGCTCCACTGCCCTGTGAATTGGAAGAGCCGTCGACATGCAATGTCCAAGAAGGTGCGATATTTGTTGCCTCTGGATGTTTGACAAGTTCACGATCGCACTCAGCCTCGTGCGGGTCGGTTAATTCGACAATGAAATCTGCTATAGCTTGTCCTTTGATTGCTGTACGAGGTCGGTACCGTATATCGAATTCGCCCAACTCGACAGCCCATTTGACGAGACGACCTGATGTTTCGGGATTTTGCAATACTTGCCGTAATGGCTGATCGGTTAATACAGCTATTGGATGCGCTTGGAAATATGGCCTCAGTTTGCGTGCCGAGGTGATTAAAGCCAGGGCGAGTTTTTCGATTTGAGGGTATCGTGTCTCCGAATCAACCAAGGCCTTGCTAGTGTAATAAACAGGCCTCTGTATCCCCTCATCGTCCCGGACTAGAGCTGAGCTGACCGCCGCTGCTGAAACTGCTAAGTATAGGAGCAATTCTTCTTTATGCTCGGGTTTGGACAACAGCAGTGGGGAGCCGAGGTAGGCTTTCAGCTCCACGAAAGCTTGCTCGCATTCGGGAGTCCATGTCATTTCCTTGCATTTGCGCAACTGTTTGAAGAAGGGAAGACATCGGTCAGTAGCCCTTGAGACGAACCTGTTGAGTGCTGCGATCCTTCCTGTGAGCCGCTGAACATCTTTTATTGTGCGAGGTGAGCTCATATCGAGGAGGGCTCGAATTTTTTCCGGGTTGGCTTCAATTCCTCGCTGATTAACCATGAAGCCGAGGAACTTTCCCGAGCCTATTCCAAAAGCGCATTTGCTGGGGTTGAGCTTCATACGATACTTCCTCAGTATTTTGAATGTGGCGCGTAGATCGTCGATGTGATCTTCTATGCGCTTGCTTTTGACGAGCATGTCATCGACATATACCTCCATGATTTTGCCTAGTTGATCTGCAAACATCTTGTTTACCAGCCTTTGGTAGGTTGCTCCGGCGTTCTTGAGCCCGAAGGGCATAACTTTGTAGCAGTAGAGCCCCCGGTCCGTGATGAATGCGGTCTTTTGTTAATCAGGAGGATGCATCTGGATTTGGTTATACCCAGAAAAGGCGTCCATAAAGCTGAGAAGCCCATGCCCGGCGGTTGCGTCGACGAGCTGATCTATCCGTGGTAGTGGGAAGCTGTCCTTAGGGCAGGCTTTGTTCAGGTCGGTGTAGTCCACACAGACCCTCCATTTTTCGTTCAGCTTTTTGACGAGGACCACGTTCGCCAACCAGTCTGGGTAACGTATTTCTTGGACAAATCCCGCCTTGCGTAGCTTCCGTACTTCTTCTTCAATTATTGCGTACCTTTCCGTGTTGAAGGTGCGCCTCTTTTGTCGAATCGGTTTTACGGTCGGATCGACATTGAGCCGGTGGACCATTACCTTCGGAGAGATGCCGGGCATGTCTTCATGGGACCACGCAAAGACATCTACATGCTCTTTTAAAAAGTTTACCAAACCATTGCGTACCTCGTCTGTCAAGCGTGACCCGATTTGGATGATTCTGGTCGGATCGGCCTCTGTCAAGCAAACGTCAATTAACTCCTCTGCTGGTGTTCCACGCCGCTGCTCGTCTTCTCTTGGGTCCAAGGAGGACGCGTGAGAGACAGTTGATACGGTGCTTTTATTTTTCCCCCTCAGAGAAAGTTCGTAGCAACGCCAAGCTTCTTGCTGGTCTCCCCTGACTATGCCGACCCCTTCATCAGCTTCGAACTTCATCGTCAGGTGATAGATCGAAACCGCAGCTTTCAGGGCCCGCAAGATAGGTCGACCGATAATGGCATTGTAGGCAGAAGGGGTGTTCACGACGAGGAAATCAACCATAATCATTTTTTGATTAGGTTCTTCCCCAACAGTGATTGGTAAAGTTATTTCTCCTTCTGGCATGACGCTATCTCCTGTGAATCCAGTTAATGCTATCTTAACTGGTCTTAATCGGGAACGATCAATCTTCATTCTTTCGAAAGCTGATGCGTACAAAATGTCTGACAAACTTCCTGTATCGACCATCATACGGTGGAGCCTTTTGTTTGCTACTACCATCAAGACGACCAGAGAGTCGTCATGAGGATGCACAATTCCTCGGGCATCTTCTTCAGTGAACGTTATAGCCCGAGATGTAACCTTTGCGACTTTTGAGGGTCGGCTAGCAATGTTCACAGACAACCCGGACGGTCCTGGTTCTGGCTGGGATGTTCTTGCTTGTCGCATGTAATTTTTGCGCGAATTTCCAGAATCTCCAGTCGTCGGACCGCCGAAGATCATGTGAATTTCCTCAACAGGACCGTTGTTTGGTCCTTCGTTTGGGTCGGTTGACTGATCTTCGTTCCTCCAGTCGTCCTGACGCTGAGCGATATAGTCTTTCAGAAACCCTTGTTGGATAAGGATCTCTATTTGTCGCTTTAAATCGAAGCAATCCACGGTGTTGTGACCGTGATCTTTGTGGTACAGGCAGTACTTTGATTTCGACCTTCTGTTGGGGTCGGTTTTTATTTTCGCAGGTCGTTCGAAGTTAAATCTGCCTTTTTCTACCAGATACACTTGCTCGATGGTTTTATTGAGTGGCGTATATTTTTCAAACCGCGGAGCAGGTGGTTTCGCTCCGTGGCTGGTTCCGCCCCGAGCCGGTGACCTCCGTTCCGACTTCCGTTCCGACCTATGTTTCTTCGAGCTGCTGCCGTCCTGACGATCTTTGTTCCTGGTCGTTGGTCGGTGAGCGTTAACCAGTTCTTCGGCATTGATGTGTTTAGCGGCTCGATCTAACAATTCTGCTACTGACCGGGGCGGTTCTTCCCCAATAGACCAGAGAAACCTCCGATCTCGTAATCCCCCGATCATGGTGTGTAGTAACACATCTTGTGAGAGGTTCTCAATTTGCACTGCTTCGAAATTGAAGCGTGCGAAGTAATCTTTCAGGGACTCGTCTTCCTTTTGCTTAATCGCTGCGAGCTGTGTTGAATGCTTTCTCGAGTCGGTGCTTCCGATGAACTGAGTGGCGAAGGCTCTGCTCAGTTGAGAAAATGAGCTGATTGTGCGGGGCTTTAGGTTACGAAACCAAGTCCATGCCGAGCTTGTCAAGGACAACGGAAAGGCCTTGCACATGATGTGTCCGTTGGCCCCGAGGAGATCCATGCGGACTTTGAAGTTTTCTAAGTGCTCCGCCGGATCTCCTATGCCAGAATATTGCTTCAGCTGGGGGACCTTGAACCCTTTGGGAAGGGGTTCTTCACGAATCTCGTCGGTGAAAGGTGACTCAGATGAGTCGACCAGCGCGTCCACTGCGATTGGAGCTCGACCTCGCTGCACTCTCTGAATGTCGCCCATTTGCTCCCGCAGTTCCCTCAGCTCGGCTTCCAGTGGGCCCAAGTTGTTATCGACCCGATTGCTGGCTTCTTGATCAGCTCGCTCATGCGCGAGACGAGCTGTTCTTCGTTTCTCGAGTCGATGTCGCAGGTCGCTGGCAGGCAAATCCGCTGCTGGCTGAGACCTTGCCTCGGTAGTTTTGCTGGCGGTCTCGCTTTCTTCGACCGGAATGGGCTGCCGGGAGCGTTGTGACGGCCGAGTCTGGTGAGAGCATTGGGATTGCTGAGGCTGAGGGTGAGTATGTCGCGGCTCGTCACGGTCTCTGCCATTCACCATGGTTGGATGGACCAGACCAGTTAGCAGAGCTTTGATTTCATCTAACCTTTGGTCTACGTAGCCCAACCTTTCGTCGACTCCCCCCAGTTTGTGGTTGACACCTCCTACCTGCTCTTCGAGAAGGGACAACCTGACCCCCTGGTTGGGAGATCTCTCTTGTCCCCCCTGCTGAGCAAAAATAGGAGGATTCCTGTCGAACTGGATGGCGGGGTTGTCAGAGAATGAATCCTCATTCTCGGAGATTGGATTATCTGCAGGTCCAGTGATCGCAGGAGCTTTTCCTTTGTATTTTCTCTTTCCAGCCATTGCGGAGGAGAAGGAAGATGTTAAGATCGTCTTAGATGATTGGGTGAGAACACGGGCTTCCTAAAGGAAGAAGGCGTTTCCCACAGACGGCGCCAATCTGTTGTTACCAAAATATGGCTAACAGACAAAGATGTAAATCTATGATCTGGACGGTCGAACGAAATTAATCCTTCAGTATAAGACGATGGAATCCTTTGATCCTGCAAAAAAGCACAGAGGATAAGGGGGTGGCTGGGGTCCAGCCAAAGGCCCTCCGATGCCTAAGTCAGTAATCTTGAGTAATCGGATACTTTTTGTGTAAATCAATATTAGTTTACATACCTTGATACTGGTGAGAGTACCGTTATTTATAGACTTAGGTTGTGAGATTGCTTGCCCTTTGGAGAGTCGTGATTCTAACAGACTGCCAGTTAGGTTCCCGGGATCTTAGGATCTGCATATAACAATCGGAGATCCTTATCCCTAAAAACTGGGGATGTCGATCTTTCCTCCTGATATCTTGGTGTAAACCCAAAACTGCAGTTTACAGCTCAGCTCACTTAAGATAATCTTCATTACATCGGACCGAGCCGATCAGCTTCCATCAGGTAAACATGACCCGATTCGTACCCGGGGCCTGAGATGGATTGGCTCGTCCTTATCGGGTCGGTAGAAAGCGATTTTCATCCGCTCGGATCATTACCCATAACATGGAGTCTACACCTTTTTCTTTCACAGCATTCTACTTTCAAGCAGTCAGCACTAGCATTTGTTTCTCCTTTGTGGATGGCTTTTCCAACGTCTCTTCCATGCTCTCTCTATGCATGACTACAAGTATGCATGCCTCTCATCTATTTTGGATCATTGCAAATACATTACTAATGGTTTTACCTCCGTCTCATAGGCAGCAAATTTTTGGATATTAGAGCCCACGGACATGTATGTATCATCCAACGGCCGACTTGGCTGTTACCCAGTAACAGCTTGGTGTTGTTACCCCTGCCGTGGGGCCCACCTTGATGATTTATTGTATATCCAAGCTGTTCATCTGTTTCTATGGATCATTTTAGGATGGAGATAAAAAAAATTAAGTAGATCCAAATCTTAGGTGGACCATAGCACGGTAAACAGTAGTGATTGAGTGCCTCACCATTAAAAATTCCAAAGGGCCCATATTAAGGTTTTCATAATGTTTATTTTCAATCCAACCCTTTGATAATGTCAAAAAGATATGGATGAAGGAAAAATACAAATATCAGCTTGATCCAAAACTTTTGTAGCCCATAAAATGTTTTTAATGGTTATTCATCACTGTTTCTAGTGGTATGGTTTACCTGACATTTGGATCTTCTTGAAGTTTTGAATCATGCCGTAAAACGATAGAACAAAACAGATGGATGGTGTGGATATATAAAATATACATCAAGGTGGTCCCCACACGGTTAGGGTAACACGCACTAAGCTGTTACTGGGCTAACAGCTAATTCGCTCCCTCATCCAATTTGTTTAGCGTCCTCACTCCACCGTTAAAATGGGACACCTAAAAAATCGGGCCAATCCAATCATCAGGTGGCCTGCCACACACATTTGGAAGTTGTTGGGTGGTTGTCCACTGTCTCATATGGTGTGGCTCACCTTGTGATTGGATTAGCACCATCATCTAAGCTTGCAATTTTATGGTTGAGAGAACCTACTTTTGTGGATAAAGGGGGGCCCTGCATGCATGCAAAAAGTTCTTCTCAAAGGGGGAGTGGATTACGTGCGATCTCAGCCTCACCTAAGGTAGTGCGGTCCTTACCATGGCCCGCCGTGATGTATGTATTCCATATCCATACCATCCATCCATTTTCTCGGATCAATTTAGGGCATGAGACCAAAAATGAAGCAGATCCAATTCTCAGGTAGACCATATCATAGGAAACAGGGGCGATTGACCATTAATGGGCTATAAAAGTTTTGAATCAAGCTAATATTTGTTTTTTCCCTTCATCCAGTTCATGTGACCTTATCAACAGGTTGGATGGCATATAAACATTACAGGAAGATAACAGTGGTCCCTTCATCCAGTTCGTGTGACCTTATCAACCGGTTGGATGGCATATAAACATTACAGGAAGATAACAGTGGTCCCTTCATCCAGTTCGTGTGACCTTATCAACCGGTTGGATGGCATATAAACATTACGGGAACATAGCAGTGGGCCCTATCAAGTTTTTTTAACAGTAGGCGTTCAATCACCACCTTTTCCTATAGTATGGTCCACCGGAGACTTGGATCTTCTTCATTTATGGCTCATACCCTAAAATGATATGAAAAAAATGGATAGATGGGTGCATATAGAATAAATATATCAAAGTGGGCCATGCACTAAAATGATCCGACAAGATGGATGGATGATGTTGATACTGAATAAATACGTCAAAGTGGGCCCTACGCTAAAGGGCCACACCTAATCCTGTCACTTTTGACCAATCAGTCAAAATAGACGTCCGAAAAACTTACTTTTCCATTCTAAGCTTTGGTATTTTTTCGAACGTAAATACCCTTGTGAGTTCAACTCGTTGAATTTGTAAGTGCATTTCTGTCTAAAAAAGTAGATCCATACAATTGAAGCTTAAAATGAGAAAGTATACAATTGAAGCTTAAAATGAGAAGATAAAGTTTTTGTAGCCAGGTAAAAAATAAGGTCTAGGTAGGAAAATTTCTCTACATACCTTTTGCATCTTTAACATAGGGAGGTGCCTTCAGTAACCTAAGAGACAGAGGGAAGGGTAATATACCTGTCAAATCCAAGAAAATTTTTGCTGCACCCAGGAGTCATGGGTGTAGCAATGACCCACCATGATGTATGTGTTGTATCCACACCATCCATTCATTTGGTGAGATGGCATGACACCAACAATGAGGCAATCCAAAGCTCAAATAGACCCAGCACAGAAAATAGTTGGGATTGAATGCCAAACCATTAAAAACTTATTGTGGGCTACTTGAGCTTCAGATCTGCCTCATTTTTTGTGTCATGCCCTAGAATGATCTTGCCAAATGAATAGATAAGGTGGATACAACACATACATCATGGTGGGGTCATTGCTACACCTAGTGTAGCTAGCGTAGCTGACTCGTGGGTGTTGCAAAAATTTTCTCGTCATGTAGCATATATCCAAGGGACGGTAGATGCGATTATCCCAAAGCTAATAAATTGGATGATTCTAGCCGCGGTTTGGGTGGATCCCCAATTGTGGGGCCACCGTGATGTATGTTCATTACATCTATACCGTCCATGCATTTTGAAAGCTCATTTAAAGGCATTATCCCAAAAATGAAGCAGATCCAAATCTTAGGTGGACCATACCATATGAAATAGCAGTGATTGAATCCACACCTTTAAAAACTTTATGGGGGCTACTGGAATGTTTATTTTTCACGAACCTATTGAAAAGGGCACAAACACCTGAATGAAGATGCTAAACAAATATCAGCTTGACCCAAAATATCGGCTTGACCCAATACCTTTACTGGTTGAGTACCATCATTTACTATTTTCTGATCGGCTTGAAATTTTGATCTACTTCATTTTTTTAATCATACTCTAAAATTAGTTTTTAAAATGAATGGACGGCGTAGATTTAATACACACACATCACACAACGCCCGATGATTCTACGCATCTCATGTACGATTATTATTTTGACTATTTTCCACGTTACATGGGGCCTATACTGTGATATAATCAAATAATCCCAACCGTCTATCAAGTGGGCCTCACTTACCATGTGCCACAGTAAAGAAATCGACTGATTTGACGTTTTAATCAACAAATTTCTTATGACGGATTCAAGTGTTGACTTTGTTTATTTCGACTGATTGCTTTGTATGCTACCGATTGAGTGGTTGGAACGATCCTTCCGTGTAATTTCACATTGTACGCTTCTACACTGGAATGACTTGATAAGCGTTTATGGTCTTCCCAACGTGGACCCTTGTAGGTCACTTCTGCCCAAGGAAGCAGCGGAGGGGTTTCCAAGAAATGCAGGGTCCTGTACTCCTTTTCATCCATCATAAAGGGGAGCCCTATGATCCTCTGGCAGCGTATATATGACACTGGATATGCTGCCGCTAAGAAATTGCAGAGGTGGAATACATTAACTCTAGAACGCAGATTCGGTGAGTCCCGGAAGCACTAACCTCGATGAGTATGTGACCATGGGGCCGACCTTGATGTATGTCTTATATATCCACACCATCCATCCATTTTTCTATAATATTTTAGGGCATAGGCCCAAAAATAAAACCAGTCCAAATATCAAGTAGACCATACCACCGGAAACAATGGTGATTGAATGCCCATCATTGAAAAAGTTTTCGATGAAACTGATATTTGCGTTTCCCTTCATACAGGTGTGTGTGAACTCATCAACCTATTGGATTGCAAATAAAGATTACAGTGGCCTCTAGAAAGTTTTTAATGGTGAGTGTTCAATCACCACTATTCCTTGTGGTGCCTCAACCTGAGATTTGGCCCGGCTTCTTTCTTCTTCTTCTTCTTCTTCTTTTTTTTTTTTTTTTTTTTTTTTTTTTTTTTTTTTTTTTTTTTTTTTTTTTTCCTTCTGCTCATACCATCAAATGAGCTAGCAAAACGGATGAATGACGTGGGTATACAACACATACATTAAAGTGGGCCCCATTGTCACAACCTAACTAAAGTCCGTGTTCCCCCGGCCTCTTAGAAATCTGTATTTTTTTTCTCTAAGTCACAGTCATTCATCAGCACTGATTGGCTTCCGTGACACTTGTTTGTTGAAATGGGATAAATAGCTTTCATTTTTAACCATGTCTACAGATTCGGTAGTTGGATAATCAAATAAGCATAGTTTTTTGGTTCAGGAGATTTTACATGGTTTGGACAGCTGGATTTGACTTTCTTGCACACGGCACTTGCAATTATCAGGTGGCTATGCATCATCCATACGTTCTGCCTGATTATCTAAGTTTTTCTCATTAGAAAATACACTAGTTTTAAAAAGAAGAGAAAATAGAACAAAAAAACAAAATTTTCTTTACGCGCTGGACATTGTTCATGTTGAGCTTTGGTGTCGTCCACTTGAGTTTTGAACATGCTTCAAATTTAGGCCCATGCACTAAATTGAGCAGGAAAAACTGATGGATAGAATGGATAAAACACATATATCATAGTGGGTCCATAAAGACCTGACATGGTGTACCTCGTGGTAGTGTCTTGAGCTTTGGACATGCTTCAAAATTAGGCACATGCACTAAATTGAGCCGGCAAAATCAATGGACAAAAGGAGTAAAATACATACATCATAGTGGGTCCATAGAGGCCTGACACATTGTACCAAGGTCTTGTCTTGAGCTTTGGCCATGCTTCAAATTTAGGATCATGCACTAAATTGATGAGCGGGCAAAACCAATGGATAGAATGGATAAGACACATACTAGTGGATCCATAGAGGACCCTAAAACAGTATACCTAGGCCGTGTCTTGAGCTTTGGCCATGCTTCAAATTTAGGCTCATGCACTAAATTGAGATGGCAAAATCGATGGATAGAATGGATAAAACACATATATCATAATGGGTCCACAGAGGCCGGACACAGTGTACCTAGGCCATGCTTTAAATTTAGTGCACTAAATCATAATGGGTACACATACATCATGCACTAAATCATGCACTAAATTGAGTTGGCAAAATCGATGGACAAAATGGATAAAAACATATACGTCATGGTGGGTCTATAGAAGTCTGACAGAGTGTATCTAGGTCGTGTCTTGAGCTTTGGCCATGATTCAAATTTAAGCTCATGCACTAAATTGAGCTGGCAAAATTGATGGACAGAATGGATAAAACACATATATCATAGTGGGTCAATAAAGACTTGATATGTGGTACCTCAAGTGTCTTGAGCTTTGGACATGCTTCAAATTTAGGCTCATGCACTAAGTTGAGCTGGCAAAATCAATGGACAAAAGGGATAAAATACATATATCATAGTGGGTCCATAGAGGCTTGACACATTGTACCTAGGTCGTGTCTTGAACTTTAGCCATGCTTCGAATTTAAGATCATGCACTAAATTGATGAGCTGACAAAACCAATGGATAAAACACATACTAGTGGATCCATAGAGGACCCTAACACAGTATACTTAGGCCGTGTCTTGAGCTTTGGCCATGCTTCAAATTTAGGCTAAATTGAGCTGGCAAAATCGATAGATAGAATGGATAAAACACATACATCATAATGGGTCCATAGAGGCCCGACATAATGTACCTAGGCCATGCTTTAAGTTTAGTGCAAATTAGGCTCATGCACTAAATCGTGCACTAAATTGAGTTGGCAAAACCGATGAACAAAACAGATAAAACATATACTTCATAGTGGGTCCATAGAAGTTTGACAAAGTGTACCTAGGTCATGTCTTAAACTTTAGCCATGCTTCAAATTTAAGCTCATGCACTGAATTGAGCTAACAAAACCAATGGACAGAATAGATGAAACACATACATCATAGTGGGTCATAGAGGCCTGACATGATCTACTTAGGTCATGTCAAGGGACCGTATGGCAGGACATGATTGTAAGGTCCCACCTCAAGTGTTAGGCATCTATGGAACCAACTACGTGGGTGAGACCATGATGGTACGGGCCCACCTGCATATATAAATTGTATATCCATATGTTTTTCTAACTTATTGGAAAGTCAGTCCTAAGGAAGATAGGAATTTCAGGTGTACTGTGCCCTAAGAAAAAGGGGTTATCGGTCATTAAAAATCTTTTGAGGGCCACAAAAGATTTAGATCAAGCTGATATTTATTGTTTTCCTTTCATTAAGGTATGTGTGACCTTATGAACAGGTTGGATGGTCAATAACTATTATGGTGGAGGCTAGGAAGTTTCTAAGTCTTTAATAACTATTGTTTCCCGCCGTATGGTACAACTGAAATTTTTATATGCTTTATTTTTTGTAAAATAACTTAAAATAAGTTAGAAAAATAGATGGACGATGCGAATATAAAATGAATACATTGAGGTAGACCCTAGCGTCAGGGTCTCACCAACCTAGCTGGTTCCAACGGTCATAGCCAATTCCTGTTCCGTTAAATGATGAGAGTTATTTGATACTCTGGCCGTCTATGACACTTAAAACGCAGGCACTCAGAAATTATACATGTCCAGTCATTTAACTCAAATTAAACCGGCTAAATCCTGTTAAGTATTATCACTAGAGGTCACAGTTCCAAAATCAGTTTGTTGGAAGATTCTAATCTTTGAGTCGTGGACACTTGTTTGTCGAGATAATCCCATTGGATCACTTTCATTTTAACTGTCCAATAACATATAACAATTAATCTTAATTTTGATTTCGTATTCATCTGAACCTTGTGTTGTAATTTTCACGGTTTAATTTTTAAATTGCTTGTATGCCACCACGTATGCAGTATTTAAGTAATTTTTCAATGCCTGCGTATCATCATCAATGACAGTCTGCCAGAATATATTTTTCTCTTGCCCTCCCTTACAAGTTACAACCTTTAATGTGTCTAATTCACACCGTCCATCTATTTTTTTCTTTCAGATCATTTGAGGGTATGAGCACAAAATAAAAACATATACAAAGCTCAAGTGTACCACACCAAAGGAAGGAAACAGTACGAATTAGACTCAAAAAAGGTTTAAAGGTGGCCATCATTATCCCAACTCTTTCGTGTTGGTTTCCACTTGAGTTTTCGTCTTGTTCTTGGGATGTAAATTGAGGAGGCGAAATGGAGGCCCAGCATCGATAAAACGCATAGATGATGGTGGCCCCACAGATCTAGGTGCGGAGGGAATCCACTGCAGGCAAGCAATCCGTCCTCTGCGTCCGCGTGAATGACGTGCACGCGGTGGCGTGCACATCCCGCGGTGTGAGACACGTGGCTCTTTTCCCGGTCGGTACGGAGCCAAAATTGACTCGGTGGAGTCAACAGCCAACCGGAGATCGAGACCGGGGCATCTGCTTTATATACGTGTCCCAGCTCCGGTTTTCTATTGGTTAATATCAAAAAAGTATTTTTCTGTGGCTATGGCTAGAACCATCTAGTGGGAATTGGCGAGAATTTGAATGCACGTGCCCTCTGAATCCACCTCCATTTTGCGTCTGGATTCGTGCTCAGGGCCAGTGGAAGCCATAGATTCACAATGTCCTGTACGATACATGCTATCGTGGCCCACTACCATGTTGTTGTCATTCATCCTGTTCAGCATGGTGGGTCGACCGTGAAAGTTCCATGCATCTGACCTCAACATGGGACACCTACATGAACTTAAAAGAGTTTTGGATGGTTATCAATTATTTTTTATGGTGTGGCCCACCTAAAAATCAGATTAGCTCTGGCCTTCCCACCATCATGGTAGGGCCCACTTAATGCACCGGTTGGCTGCATCATGGTGGGCCACGAACATGGGCAATGGTGTATAAGCGCTTGAATGAGCCAGTGACTTACGCAGTAAGGGAACAGTACTGGTGAATAATCTCACACATAGGTGAATGAGTTGGTGAGAAAACGGCCTTGTTGTCAATATCAACGGTGGGCAAATGATGTAAGCCTGAGTACGGATACATTCACCTTTTTCTATAATTTGGGTATTAGAATAAGACCAAAGTGTTATGATAATGTAATGGTTTAATATTAAAACCAAAGTTTAATAAATGGTGTGATGGGAAATGATAATGTGAACGTAGGTCCTCTCAGTCGAACCATCCATTCTCGCCCTAGACACATGGGCCCACTAAACCTGAGGTTTCAAGCACCCACCTTAGTTAACAAAAAATAGAAAAGAGTGGTGTATTCATAGTTTAGTAATCCAAGCCATTGGAATGATGATGAACCTTTGTAGTGAGCGGGTCTTTATTCATCGAATATGATGTTTTCAAAAATATAGTGCATTGAATCATTCAATCTGGTGAGGCCTGTAGTATCAACTGTTTGGATATATGAACAATGAGCCCCACTTGTACAAATTGAATGATCGGAATTATTGTATGATTCTCGCTCTGCCACCCATATGTCTATTGTTAACATATTAATTAAAGAGAAATTTTTAGGGAAAAATCTTTACTAATTGATCATATGAATTGTTAAAATTAAAAAGACATATTAAGGTTTTAAATTAGGGAAAGCAGTTTGCCCCTTATAGGATGTTTTAAATGGTGATTTTCGAAGGTAAAATGTTTCTTCTTCAATAAAACATAATACAAACAGTTGCAAATGTAAAAAAAAATAATATTTTCAAAGACTTTTCTTTAACAAAATAAATAAGTACAAAGGATTTACTTGCATGCTTGAATTGAAAGTAAATTAGGAGAATGCAAAGGAAAGTAAAATTGCAGCATGAGCAATCGGTAAACTGAGATAACCACTAGGGGAAGCAAATCTTTTGCATATGTTTGTTTGACTAAAGAAACACCTTTGAAAAGCCTTCTTTTATATTTACGACTGTTTGAATTGTAGTATTCCCATAAGGAGAAACCTCTTTCCTGTCAAAATAGTCTTTTAAAACGTCACATGGGAAGCACTTTTCCCCGTTCATTTAACTTTTGGAGGAAAAAAAAAAAGTTGTACTCTCTGGTTAAGGAGGGAAAACAAATGTAAATGCTTCGCTGTAACATCTGTTACATCCAGTGCAAGTATAAATGTTTTGTCAATGCAAACTGGTTGCATTAATGTCTAATTTACATTTTACCCTAGCACCTCCTTAGCCTTCATGTCAGTTTATCTCCTGCTTAGGTCACACTTTTTATTTCCCTTTCAGTCCAAACAGGTCCTAAATGTGAGAACATATTAATGATTTGAAGGTGAATTTGTATCTTTTCCTAAGGGTATGTTTTACCGATATATATTAGTAAATAGTGATAATTAAATAATTATTATTTACTTAAGGAATTTATGTCAACCACCCTCCATAACATTGACAGGTATGTCATTTGAAAGGTGATGACACTAATACCCAGGAGAGAAAACACGAGATCAGTAGAATCTCTTGGGCCCATCGCAAAGTATGTTTCTAACCCACACTGTCCATCCGTTTCACCAGCTCATTTTAGGTCATGAAGCGCAAGAGGACCACATCATAAGAAACTGAGAGAATTGAATGCCTACTGTTGAAAACTTCCTAAGGGCTACAGAAGTTTTGAATCAAGTTAATATTTGTGTTTTCCCTTCATCTAGAAGTTCTGAAACAAGTTAATATTTGTGTTTTCCCTTCATCTACGTCGGTGCTACCTTATGAACAAGTTGGATATGTCCGTAAGAAGTTTTTTATATCCCCTATTTCTTGTGGTGTGGTCCACTTGAGCTTATATTCTATCTTACTTTTTGACTTATGTTCTAAAATGATCTAATAAAACGGATGAATGGCATGGATTAGACATATACATGCATCACGATCACACCAACAAATTTTGCTCATGTAATCCATACCCAATTTCGCTACATGTGATCATAGTATTGTAGGTGTAATTACTTAAATATTTTCCTTTCTTCCAAATGGCGGAGTGAAGTCATCATTATTAATTTACTATCATTTGCCATAAAAAATGAAAAATCAAACACATCTTAAAATTAATTATTCATACGATAAAACGATTGATACACTTAGCTTCGAAGAACAATTGATACATAAGCGGAGAAAAGATCATAGCACTCATCAAACAATTAATCAAATTAAACCATTGCAATTGTTATCCACTGTCAACCATGGTGGAAATGTGTGGGGTTAGCAAAGCTTTACGCCCTATTTATTAGATAGGTACCAGCTCTTTCACTTTTGGGCAATAAAATGATACAACTTTGGTTTCTGAATAACTATAAGCGGAAAGAATGGCATGTCTTTGATAAGGGTAGGAGTCATAACCCGTACGCTCACGAAACTAATAAATAAAACAATGCGTGGGAATAACTCTTAATAACATTTAACCTTTCAATAAATATATTGAGAAATGCTCACATCCAACCGGTTGGACAATTATGCCACCGTCCACCTTGTGAATAACTTTCAAATATCGTGTGCTTGAAACATCCTCACCGTTCAGTAAGTTGGCTCTACCATGAGGATCAGCTTATGCAAAAATTAGCTCCATCAACTCATCAGGTGAGCAATAAAATAAAATAATAATAATAATAATAATAATAATAATAATAATAATAATAAAAGAACATAATTTAAGGCCACTGATAAAGTCCTAAATGCAAGAGTAGTCCACCTGATTATTGGATGGGACTATTTTTATACAGGGTGATCCTCACGGTGTGGCCTACTTATTAGACAGGTCATTATCGCACGCATATGATATATTGAAATTTATTCACTAGGTGTACAGTAACTTATCCAATTAGTGTGAGCATTTCTCAAATGTATTATCTTTTTTTTTATTATCCTAATTTTCAGAACAAAACGGGGGGGGGGGGGGGGGGGGGGGGGGGGGGGTTGGGGTGGTTCATCCCACAAGTGTGTTAAACCCTGTGCAAGTAAACGGGCAATATTGCATGTGTGTGCAAGATCTGAGCCTTACATCAGGTTGGCCAGACTGTTTAGATCTTTTAACTAAAAATTAGGCTTTTTAACTCCTCAAGTGGGCAATAGTGAATAAAAAAAACTGATGGCTAAAACTATTTTCAAGCCGTCCATTCGTTCTGAGCATTGTGGTCCACGTGAGGAGTGAAAACGGGCTGATTTTTAGATGAGCTGATTTAACTCGTGTTGGACACCTCATGGAAAGCTCGGATCTCACGTTGTGTGCTGTACCGGTAATCGAGCTTGCATGTGGATGGGCATGGCTTAGATGCGGGGCATTAAAAAAAAAAAAAAAAAAAAAAAAGTCAAGTTGGGTATCAGTTACTTGCGCTGTAGCCAGATACATGCGAAGCTCCTGTACGAATATGCGGCATGTATCTAAATCCAAACCGTCCAAATAGTGGGACTTGCTCTTGATTGGTCATTGGTCATGTACTCAAAATTAGATTGATCAGACAATCACGAAGGAACTATGTGTAGTTAACACTTTTCTTTTGTTGAATTTAGACCATCTAAGACTTTACAGTCAATTAGATGTCCATCAATAAACCAGCTAAAAGTCATGCTTTCGGTGCCTTTTTATTTTTATTTTTTATGTTCCATCTATAGTGGGTTCTGCCATTTGGATGGTTTGGATTTAAGTAAGATATCACTCGTATGTTGCTGAGGAACTCGCGGATTCGCTGCGACCCAGATCCAGCCACGTGGGTGCGACCCTGACTGTGGGCCCACCTTGATGTATGCTTTGTATGTCCACACGAAACCTAAAACAACGCACGCACACACACACATTCACACTCATTGTAGCCTACCTGGATTTTGGAATAGCTTGAGATTCGGTCCCTTTATCCTGGTGGGCGAACCTGATGGATGGGCTGGGATGACATGTACAAGCCACATGGAGGACCCCAACTTCCATCCGAAAGTAATTTCAACTGCGGGCATTCCCGTTCCTATTAGCCCCCGTTTTCTCAATTAATGTAGCCCACCTGCATGTGTTATGGATCAGTATAGATTATGTGATCTAGATCTAAAATTGGCTTTTGTACATAATTGACTGGTTGGACAACCCACATGAATCACAGTGGGTCCCATGCAGCTAGAAATCACCCTACTTCAAATATAATGTAGAGCGGGTTATTGGCTATTTCATGGTTCAAATGGACCAAAGGAAGACCGGTTAGGGTAGGAAGTGATCTATTAGAACTCTAAAACAGTTGTATCTCGTGATTTAGAATAAGTTTTTGAACCTATAATATATGATTCTGGGGTAGCTCAAGTTACTTGAAGCTAACCAACCCTACTATACCGGGTTGCCTACTATACCGGGTTGCCCTTGCCGAAATTTCAAGATTTGACTTAATTATTGATCATTTGCCTAGTTTTATTTCAATTTTATTATTTATAGTAAGCATTGATTTAATTATTTCTTTTGATCCATAAGATTTTAAAAGCTGTGGCCAACAAGAAAAAATGCTTAGAATAATTAGTAGAACAATATTGGTTGTACCGGTTTAAAAACTTCCTATTTTTAATTGAAAATCATGAGCTCTAATAGATTGAAAGACTTTTATAAATGGTAAGTTTACCCTTAATAAAAGATAAGTTAAGATTTTTAAGAGTTTTAGTTTGAGTTAAAGTTTAATACTCTATTTAAAGTTTAGTTCCTTATTTATATATATTGTAATTTTGTTTTTAGCATACAATACAATTACTTCAATTTTATAAAAATTATTTTCTTCAATCTTCTTGTGAATTCCAAAACACTTTGAGGATTCAAGACGGTAATGATCAACTTACCACATTCCCCCAAATGTCACAATCGTACGTGATCATTTCCCACTTTTTTATTCCATCAAGCGACTTAACCGTTTGAATATGCACAACACTTTTTAGCATCTCGTGTGGTACCTAATGGACCACTTTCTATAATGTGGGGAAAATGATTTAACGTACATGCCCTGGTGTAAATGTAGGCCCATCCCATCATCAAACGGACCACGTTTCGTCAAAACGATGGATGGTTTAAAACACCGAATCGTAATCATGTGTCCCAGCGTGCTAGATGATCTTCATGGTTGGGCCCACCGTTTGCATGGCACGGATATGTCACAGCGTCACATGATATGGGTTCTATGTTAAGCTAGACGACAACCATCGTGGCTTATTATTACCCATTTATTATATTTCAATTAATGATTACTTAATTTAGTTATTTTGCCAAATTATTATTTAATCATTGAACATCCAAAAAGATTCAATTTTTTTTGTGGCAATTTCCCAATTTAGAATTTAAAATTTATAAAGATTCTTAAACACACGTGCCAATCCGCAAGTAGTGAAAATATCTGAGCCGTTTATCATGAGGGACCCACACATGTATATCATCTGGCAAAAAATCAGATCGATTGGATATCGGAAAGGTGCACTCGAACAATGGACGGCCTAGAAAAAGTTGCAAGTTGCTCTAGAACATACAATGTTCTTAAAGACAGTTCCTAATTTTCAGGTGGGATGACCTGCAACGGCCTTTCGACCTGATCCATGGGTCAGATACCACCAAGCTGGCACGTGTGCACGCGTGTAGATGAGATTTTGGAGGGTGCGTGTGGGGTTAGCAAACCTTCGGAAAAAGTTGGAAGTATTTTGTATCGATTCGGAAATTAAGTAATTTCTAATTTCGTCATTATCCAAAAATAGGGAATTTATGTATCACCTCATATCCTTATAATTAATGATTTTTAGCGGCTATCGGCATCTTTTGCAGGGACGCGGATTAGCTACTGAGTACTGGCATTGTTTGCAGCCAGGGCTCTCGATGGAGCGGGTCAAATCCGAGATCTGATTCACTCCAAATTCGTATAATACAGATTTGGATCTTAAAATAGGTCTGATTAGTTAAATTGACTGGATTTGGATCTTAAAAGAGGTCCGATTACTTAAATGGACTGGATATGGATTCACAGGAACATATCCGTGTTCGATTCGAATACGATTAAGATCCAACTCATTGTCACGTTACTGTATATGTTACATTAATGTTGACCATCTGTTTTACAAATTATTTTAGACTATGTTGACCATACCACAGTAAATAATGTGATTTTCATCATTTTTCTAGTAATTAAATATATTATATTATATATTTTATATCATATATATATTTTTTTTATTTGTAATGGGGGTGGATTCGGACCTAGATCCGACCCGAATCCAATGGTTATATGGATTTTCTATCAGAAATGGATCTAACAATTTATAAATGGATCGGATATGAATATCACCTTTTCGATCCGAATCCAATCTGCATCTGTCTATAGATATACGGACTTGGAGCCGGATCTAACTAGATCCGATCCAGATCCGACCCATTGAGAGCCCTATTAGCAGCGAGTTTCGCTACTAAAGTAACGTCACCAAGGTGGGTCCCACCATGATGTGTGTGATGTATGTGTTACATTCACACCGCCCATCCATTTGGAGAGATTATTTTAGGTATAATCAAACCTCAAGTAGACCCACCACATAAAACAGCAGTGACAGTGACACCCACCGTTGAAACTTTCCTAGGGCCCGCCCTGATGCTTATATGAGATCTAACCGGTTCATAAGTTTACACAGACATAGACAAAGGGAAAACACAAATATTAAAAACTCCTGTAGCTCCCAAGAAGTTTTTAATGGTAGGCAATCAATTCTTGCTTTTTTTTTTATATTATTTTATGGCGGGTCCACTTGAGGTTTGGATCTGCCTCAATCATTGGATGATGGCCTAAAATGATCTCCTCCAAATGGATGGACAGTGTTGATGTAAAACATACAGCATAGTAGGACCTACAGAACTTGGTGATGTCTCTTCAGTATCGAGCTAGCTACACAACCTGTCAGTACCCTTTTCCAGACCTTTGCTGGGCCCACCACTACTACACCACCACGCAGCCATACGTGTCAAACTAACACGTGTGTAGGACTTTCGAGAAATAATGTGAAAAGAATATCTGGATACTTTCGCTGTGTCAATCTGGCGGCATGTGAGAAAGCAGCGGGACGTTGTTTTCATGATTGTGTTGCCTACTGGATGGTTAAATGGCTTCGAATCTTGGCCGGATCATCTAATCGGTGGGTCCCACTTAGTAAATGGCTGCGGATTAGTGGGTTTGATACACGAGCAGGCAGGTGCGATGCACCTGCCGTACGCCTTGATTTGAACCGTTGGAATCATTGGTGGTTCCATTTGTGGCCTCCTCTTGGAAAGAAGTTATAACTGTCCATCCAAATACGGTTATATGGAAAGTTCTAACGGCCCAAATTCAACAAGCAAACGCCATTTGTGAAACTTCATGGTCGTCCAATCTGATGCTGGAATAGTGTCCCATTTACATTGGGCTTCATGGTTCAGACGGTTTGGATAGATGCATATTTCCATCTGTACATTGGCTGGGTGCATGTGCATGGATGGCCATACTCAGTTGGGTGATTTATTCGAGAAATGCTCCAGTGCTCACGTAGCAGTATAATTTGCAGTCCGTTTAGTTGCATCGGTTCAACTGTACAGTCCAATCGGTCAATCTGAACTGTCCATTAAGTCCAGAAAGCATTTATTGAGGAACCTTTATGGCCCGTTTGGCACCATGGATTTGAGGAGAAAGGAAGAGAATGGAGTAGAAACAGGTTGCTTTATTCTGTTTGGCACCGTAGATTTGATGAGAAGTAGGTTTGAGAGGAATCCAGAGAACTCGAAAAGGCACTTTTAGCCCTTTTTCAAATCTCCCAAAAAAGGTGAGATTTGAGGAGAAATCATTCCCAACGTGGGACCCACCGTAATGTGCTCCTAACTATGGGACCCATATATTTTCCATCCAACTTGTTGATAAGGTCACAAAGACTTGGATGAAGGGACCATACAAATTTTAGTTTAATCCAAAACTTTTGTGCATCATAAAGGTTTCACTCTCCATTTTTTCTTGTTTTATGGTCATAAAATGATCTGTAAAAATGATCTGTAAAAATGGATGAATGGCATGGATTTAAAAATCGAGGCTAATACGGTGGGCATACGGTGGGATTAAAATTTACACCGCACATTCCTTCATGTTTGATTTCTTTCTAAATCTTGACTGCTAAACAGAAAATCTAGATTGGTAAGAACTGGAATTGATGAGAATTCATATCATGGAATCCACTTCTCTTCAAAACCATGGTGCCAAACGGGCCATTAGAGAAATAGCATTGATATGATGATACAATCCATTCTCGTTTTGGCCTTATTTTCATAACCGTCCTTTTTACGAGCCATTGAAGGGATTTCAAGATAAGTGATTCTTTAGAATTATAAGCAATCCATGACCGTTTCCAGCAAATAAATGGATCAAATTGTTCATCTGACCTATTCTTAAGTAAACATTCTGGACCGTCCATGTTAAATGCCATTGATCAAGTGTCTAATATTTGTCAGATGGGTGGAATGTTTGCATGGTATCTCGCGGAGCGGTGAATGTTGGCTCGATACCCCTTTCCCCGAAACTACCTTGAAGCATGGTCCGGACCATGGACCGGTGATCCAGACCGTTGATCTTATCTCACCCACTGCAAATGGCGGATGATCCAGATCTCTTGCAGATTGTAGTCCACAATATATTCTATATTTGGACTGTTGCACTATTTTCTTAACGGTCTCTTTATAAAACACAGAGGAAGGGTCAGGATCATTCTATCTTGTAGATTTTTGTGGAATCCTCTGTTCATGGAAGGGCCTGTAAGATGAACGGTTGGATCACCAAACCACGGACCCCATTTGTACATATTGTTGAATCAGGACATCTATTCACATTCTATGCATCGGTTCTCTATAATTCATCTTTAAACCACAGTTGAATTTTGTCAGCCGGTGGGTGGGCTCTCAGAGGCTTCTCGATAGTCCGTGACAAAAACACCGTCAATCAGTGACCATCCCACGATAGAGATTTTCGACGAGAAAAAAAGGTCTTTTTCAATGTTCTACAGTGATGTATCTGTTTTATCTATGCCGGCCTTTTGTTTTGGTTTTGTTTTGCTTTTTTTTTTTTTTTTTTTTTTTCATTCTAAGGAATGAGCTAGAAAATGAGAAAGATCCACACAGGCGATTGAATGTTTATCATTAAAAATTTCTAGGGAGCTGTAGAAGCTTTGATCAAGCTGTTATTCGTGTTTTCCCATTTTCAAGGTTTGTGTGACCTTTAAATAAGTTAGATGGTAAATAAAAATTACGGTGGAGATTGAATGCTTACTAGTAAAAATTAATTGGGAGTTGTAGATGTTCGAAGTTGATATTTTGTGTTTTTCCTTCAACCAGTCTTGTAACCTTTGATTAGGTTAGGCCCTAGGAAGGTTTAAACAGTGGGCATCGTTATCACTACTGCTTCCTTGTGGCGTGGTCCACTTGAGCCTAGGATCTGCCTTATTTTTTGCTCATACTTTAAATGGATGGACAGTCGATCCTCGACCATCCTCTTAAGCCTTCCTTTGTACTGTGTAGGATCTATCTTTTAGATCCAACTGGCTCACTGGCAAGAGAGCGTAGTTGCGCACTGATCCTAGGTGGCTATTAGTCCACCTTGTTTATTGTACAGGAATCTGTAACAACAAATTGACGTCGCCTGTGGGAATCGACAAAGCTATGTTCTCACCATTTTTTAGCTTGGCACACAATTCTAACTCTTCCTCTCCCTGCCTAATGGCGAAGAAGAAAGGGAAGGCCCCTGCTGCCACTAAGCCCTCCCATCGAACTTTGTCCAGGGAAGAGTAGGCTTCACAGCCGCCTTCTCTATCCGACTAATCTCCTTCTCAGCCGCTAGGCCGCAAATCAGCAAAAGTCATGAAATCGGAAAGGCATAATTGGTTTCCTCAAAGGACAACTTAGTGTCTTGGCCAAGCAAGTGCACCGCCTTACAAATTTGATAAAAGGGCTGAAGAAAGAGCCCAGGAAGACCTGCCCCAGGATGACCTATTCGAGGTCATTCACATAACACATGTAAGCGATCAAAATCATCAAGTAGAGTTGGAGTGAGGCCGATTTCATAGATCCGACAAGGGGAAAATATTTACAAGGTCCTGCCAACGTCGCAGATAATAGGTGCTATCATTGTATGGAGCTCGATAAGAGAGGACTCACCCCCAAGGAAGATCTACAATATGGGTGAAAAGTCCAAGGAAAGGAGCTTGGACGTAGAGCTCCTCAGGCCCCAAAGCCCGAGATCAAGAGTTGAAAGATCAACCTGAGTAGTCAGAATAGCCCTAGACTAAGAGTCGAAAGACCGACCTAGGCAATCGAAATAGTCTTAGACCAAGATTCGAAAGACCGACCTAGGCAGTTAAAATAACCTTAGACCAAATGTCGAAAGACGGACCTGGATAGTCAGAATAGCCTTAGACTAAGACTTAAAAGACTGACCTGAGCAGTCGGAATAACTCTAGACCAAGAGTGGAAAGACTGACCTGGATAGTCGGAATAGCCTTAGACTAAGAGTCGAAAGACCAACCTAGGCCGTCGGAATAGTCCTAGACCAAAATTCGAAAGACCGAACTGGGCAGTCGGAATGAATGAAAGAGTTAGACCAAAACGAGAATTATTCAGAGGAGACCTCTACATGTCGACCCAAACAGTTGGCGGAGCCTACAGACCACCTCTACATGCCAACCCAAACGGTTGGTAGAGCCTACAAGCCACCTCTACATGATGACCCGTACAGTTCAGAGCCTATGGGCCACCCTACTAGGCCGACCTCATGTAGTTGGCCAACATACAGAGGCTTGATGATAACCTTAACATTCAAAGGGGATTTACATCACTAAGCATGAGCCTGCGACAGATTGATTTTTATTCAAAAGTTAGCTCATTGATTTTTCTTTACTCTCAAGCTGAGTGAGTCAGGCTTGAGAGTAGGGGGCTTCTATTGTGGGTAAATCTGGATAAATTCGAGCTAACCATAGGTCATGAGGAAAGCCCATAGTCCCACGGGCTCAGGTATAGGTCCTCAAGTTTATGCATTAACGTCGGACGCTATACGACCGATCAGGTCGATGACACCTAAGACAACAAGTGCCATAAAAGGCGCGCGATAATCTAAGGACGGCTCCGAAGAAGATGGAACAAGTCTCCTAATGGCCCAAACATGATCCACGCCTTGATAATTATGCCACCTTCTACGAGTGGCGCCCATGAATATGGCCACAATCATAGCCTTCTACAGTTTTTCGAATGCCCTATAAATAGAAACATGCACCCACAGCCTAAGATATGGACAATCTCCCCCCAAGCACTTTGCTTATATGCTTCTCAAACATTTGGCTTGATTTAAGCATCAGATTGCTAACGGCCGAACCCTAGCCTCCCCTCTTAGCCTTCTCTCATGATTTGCAGAGCCTAGAAGATCTTCCAATCCGCTTATCTCAGGAAATCAGATGCAACAGTTCGCATCGCAGTAAAGGTCACGCTATCTCGTATGTTCACCAGTTAAAGGTCACGTCATCTCATCTCATCTGTTGACAACAGTTAGTACACACTTCAGTGTTAGCCACACCCCATGTAGGGGGATCAATACTAGGACCTCAGTGTTGAAACGAGGTTCTCTTCACTCCGTCTACCACTGATCCAATGGTGTGGGTGTGGCCCCCAACATCTAGGTAGGAGGATGCAATCCGCTTTCAATGGACAGTGGTATCCATTTTAACTTATGATTTTTATTACATACTCGTAGTATAAATTAACACAGATTAAACCAATTAAACTGTGGAATCACCGGTCATCGAGTAAAAGTCAAAAATCTGACTCAGATTCGGCACTACCTCCCTTACCCAGCAGAGATAGGCGGTGCTATGGTGAGATTTAATTAAATAGCATGCCCATGTCAGACATGGCCAATGTGGAACCCCTTTAAAAATTGTTCAGTTGATTACACACTCGATTGGGGACCCATCTCTGACCATGGCTTGTGGCTAGGGCTGTAAATGGGTCAGTGGACCCGATGGGGTACCCATACCCAACCCATTTAGACCCGACCCAGACCCGACCCATTTGTTAAATGGTATGGGTCTGGGTCCAAGAATAGACCCATTTGTTAAACGGGTTTGGGTCTGGTTTCCTTTATATTAGGCCCGACCTGACCCGACCCAAACCCATTTAGTAAGTGGGCGGGTTTGGTCTATGTTACAAGGGACCCAACCAGCCCAGACCCGGTTTTAAGCCTTGTAAAATGCTTGCATACTTGATCCAGACCCGGACCCATTAGACCCGGCCCATTTATAAATGGGTCTGGGTGGATCTCCCTCTACCAGACCCGGACCCATTTATAAATGGGTCTGATGGGCTGACTCAGACCCGACCCGGACCCGCCCATTTAGTAAAAGGGTCTGGGTCTAAAATTTGGACCCAGACCCGTTTAGTAAATGGGCGGGTTTGGTTTTGGCTAAACCCGCCCCGAACCCGACCATTTACAGCCCTACTTGTGGCCAATTAATAAATTAGCGGTTACCCAGGTAACAACTTAGTCGGTGTTATCCTTACCGTGCGGGGCCCATCGTGATAAATGTGTTTTATATCTACGCCACCCATCCGTTTTTTCAGCTCATTTAAGGAGATTATCCCAAAACCTAAGCAGATCCAAATCTCTGGTGGACCACACTACTGAAAAAAGGGGCGAATGACTATTAAAAGCTTTTAATAGGACACAAAAGTTTTGGATCAAGCTAATCTTTGTATTTTCCCTTCATCCAGTTCTGTTTGACCTTATCAACGGGTTTGATGGGCGTTCAATATCACTATTTCTTATGGTGTGGTCCACCTGAGATTTGGATATACTTAATGTTTTGGACCGTGTCGTAGAATGGGCTGGAAAAAACGGATGGACGGAGTGGAAATACAACACATCATCAAGGTGGGCCTACGGGTAACACCTAATACGCGTCCGGTACAGGCACGAGCAGTAGCCAATCCGCGTACTCAAAAAGTCAGACTGGTTGAAAACCCTTTAACCTCTTATTCTTGGACACGTGTTTGCTGAAAGGACCGTTGGATGTTCTTCATTTCTAGCCGTCCCTTGAATGTCCACTAGTCCTGCAGTTCAATAATCGAATAAGCCTATTTTTTGGTTTATGGTACATCTCAACTGGGACCCATATTTTGGACAGATTAATTAATTAGACTTGCTTGTATCCCACGTGCGCAATTTGTGGGTAATTTTTATAAGCGCTTGTCTATCATCCGTCACACCGCCAGAGTATAAAAGGTTTTCCATTTGTATTTGTACCAGTCACACGTGTTTAATGAGGGACTTTCCAAAAAGACACTGGAAAATTATCATTTCATAAAAGTCCAATCAAATTAGCGAATTTTGTAATATGTTTTCAATTCAACGGTTCTGATAAAACATGGTCTGACTGTGCAATATATAGCAACTCTACAGGTGAGTCTCCATACTTTAATTATATTGCCTTGATTGTCAAACCATAGTCACTGATGCCGTCATATGCAATCTACGGTGGATTCTTCACATCCAGCTGTTTTTGTAAATCTTAGGTGGGCCAACCTGGGACTCGAAAGGGAAAGCGCACCATAAAAAGGTAGGCAGAATTCGTAGGGGATCAGAGCTTCCTAATCCAGTTCTCAACGAGATTTACCATCTGGTAATAACTCTGATACTCTGATGGAGTGTGATGGATGATACACCGACCCTTACAAATTAATTTTAAAATGCATACGTGGCATGTAAGTAATTCCATTAAAAGATCAAAATTACGCGTCAAAGTTTAGATCTGTCATGAACCAAAAATTAGACTTATCTACGTGGATTGGTGGACATTTATTGGACGGTTGAAATGTAAAATATCCAATGGTCTCCTTTCAACATCCAAGTTTTCGTCGATCATAGGTCAGCAAGTTAGGAAGAGTTTTGCACATTTTACTCTGTTTAATTTGAGTGAACATATGGCACTTGTACGATTTCTGGGGTGCATGAGTATCAAGTGTCGTACGCTGGCAGAGTATCAAGTAACTGCCAATACCGGTTTTGCCGGCAGTCAATTAGTCAAAAGTACTAAACACTTCTCAAAATACGGGCATTTCCGTCAATCTGCTTATCTTGATCAATTATCGGCATCTGTATCAGGTCATACCATCGCATCATCCCAGCCATCTATCAGTAGCCTTAAATACCAAAGGAAAAACGGATTAGCGGTAGACATTCAACCGGGAAACTTAATAAAATTACTCCCAGGATTATCTGATAAGCTGGGTGCCATCCACAGGGAAGGCCACCAGATGGATGATCCATATTAATATCCCTTGCCACGTGTACGGTGGAGAGGGGCAGCGGATTAGGTGAAACTCCGGATCCACCCAGGTGGGCGGGGCCCCTGACTGCGGGCTCACAGTGATGTATGTACCTTAAATCCACACCGTCCGACCATTTTGAAAGCTCTTTCAGGGCATATCGCATGAAACAGTCGTCATTGAATCCTCACCATTAAAAACTTCGTGGATTCCACCGGAATGTTTATTTTCCATCCAACTTGTTTATAAGGTCACAAACACCTAAATGAAGGACCACACAAATCTTATCTCATCTTGATCCAAAGGTTTTGTGGCCCACAAGAAGTTTTTTAATGGTTAATCACCACTGTTTCCTGTATTATGGTCCATCTGGGATTTGGAACGGCTGCATTTTTTTTTATCATGCCCTAAAATGAGCTTTCAATACGGATGGACGGCGTGGATGTAGTCACACAAGTCACAGTGGGCCCCGCATTCGGGGTCCCACCCACTTCGGTTGATCCGGGGTCTCACCTAATACGATGGCTTTACTTAGATTCTAGTACTCCGGCGCTGCGGTATCTGGACGCGGTGAGTTGCTCACGCTAGCGTGGTGCGTATACTTTGTGGGGCCCACCTTGATGAATGTATCACAATCTATTCAATCCATCCGTTTTTCCAGACAATTTTATGGAATAATCCAAAAATTGAAGCATCTAAAAATCTTGAATGGACCACACAAAAGGAAAGAGTGGGGATAATGACATCCACCGTTGAAACCTTCATTGGGTCCCAAGTGATGTTTATTTTTCATCCAACCTGTTCATAACGTTACATAAACATGGATGAAGGGAAAAAAATATCAGCTTGATCCAAAACTTCTGTGGCCCCCAAGAAGTTTTCAACAGTAGGTGTTCACCTTCCACTATTTACTGTGGTGTGGTCCACTTAAGCTTTGGATATGGTTCAATTTTGTTCTCCTGCTCTAAAATGGGATGGAAAAATGGATGTACGTCATAGATAAAACACATAAATCACGGTGGCCCCCACAGATTTTACTCACCAAGCTATAGAGTGGTGAGTAACGCACTGCACAATACACGTCATCGTATCGTTGCACGGGCGAATTCCTCTTTGAGAAAACCATCAATACTCCGACGGACTCTGATGGATGATAAGCAGGCACTTAGAGAATTACTTATTAGAAATTTCACTCGTAGCACAGAATATCTAAAATCAAACTATCCAACTTATGATTCCCAGTTTAGCTCGAAAATAAACCAAGCGTTGCTTCTTTGACCGTTGATTATTCGGTCGACATTTATTGGACGGCTAAGAATGAAAAGTAGGCAGCAATGGTCTTATTTAAAAAATTAATTTTCCTCCAATCAGAAGGTTAGGTTGGTTGGTACAATCTGATATTTGGACCATGACTTGGCTACAGTGTATTCCTAAACTTAGCCCGTTGAACTTTCTTAATATATGCAGCGTGCCTGCTTATCAAGCGTCATATGCTGCGTCAGTATCCTATGACTCCCCTTATGCCTTTTAAATCTCGACCGTTTATGTTACGGCTCTACTTGAATATCATCCGCTAAAATTTTTGCAGTTCCAAGACCTTTACCATCCAATGTTTCACTTTTTTAGGATTAAATCTGGACCCCACTGTGTGGCCCACGATCGAACCATCGGGAACGCCATGGGCCCGCTTGGACGTAATATATATTTTCAGTGTTGGATCAGCGGCCATGGTTTCGTGAACCTAAGCCATTGGTTTGATGGGCCGAACCCGGAATGTAAGGTTGCCCTAGTGACGTAGACACCCACAAAAAACGGTACACATTTACGAAAATGTCCCGAAATTGTGGGTTGGAATCTTCTAACGTGGAAAGCATCCATCGAAAGTGGGGCCCAACAGACCAATGCTCTAGATGACTGATTCCTGGGCCTTTGCCTAGACAATCGAAAAACCCGAGGAGTTCGTTCACATCCTGAAGTCGAGGATCGTACATAATTCAATGGAAAGAAAAAAACTAGGTCGGTTCCTTGCAATCAACGCATCTTTGGTTCGGGTTCGGAGCCAGGCTCGGTTATAGACTTTGAGCGGATAAGAACGACCGAACTCATCAGACACCTCCCACTACAAAACCCACAACCACAGCCTCCGCACCCTTCCAAAACCCCTCTCTCTCTCTCTCTCTCTCTCTCTCTCAGAATATCCAAAGAAAAGTGCTCTTTCCCTCTTCAAACTGGCGATCGATCAAGAGCTTACTTTCAAAGAATTTAAACCCAAAAATCGTAGAATCATGGTAAGCAATCATCTCTCTCTATTTTTTCTCCCGCCATTTTTTTTTCCAATTCTGCCCTTGGTTTTTCACCATTTTTTGAACTCGAAACAGGGTGCTGGAGGTCCGGACGATGACAACATGTGGCCGCCATGGCTACGCCCACTTCTCGAAACCAGCTTCTTCGTTCAATGCAAATACCATTCGGATTCTCACAAGACCGAATGCAATATGTATTGCTTGGATTGCATGAATGGAAGCCTCTGCTCTCTGTGTCTTGCTTATCATAGGGATCATCGATCCATACAGGTCAGATGGATCATCCATCGTAATTCTCCTTTCTTTCCTTTTGTTTTTTCATTTGGGTTTTTTGGGTCTGATTGGATTTTTGTAATTTCTGCAGATACGGAGGTCTTCTTATCATGATGTGATTAGGGTGTCCGAGATTCAGAAGGTTCTGGACATTACAGGGGTGCAGACCTATGTTATAAATAGTGCGAGAGTGGTTTTCTTGAATGAACGGCCTCAACCAAGGCCTGGAAAGGGCGTGACCAATACGTGTGCCGTCTGTGAGAGGAGCCTGCTCGATTCTTTCACATTCTGCTCTCTGGGCTGCAAGGTAGAATTTGTTTTCTGGAATTACTCCTGACAAATCCCCATTAGAATATGCCGTATGAGATTTGGAGTCTTTTGAAGAAGCATCCAATTCCCACTCACGATTCATGTGGCATTCTTCTAAGATTTCAGAAAAAGCAAAGGCATTTTCTCCATTTGTAATGTTTGGATTTCGGTTTTTCTTTCTGCTTGTTTTGGAAAATTCATTCTCGTTTCGTGAAGAAAATCGAGAAAATGGTGATGGGTTTTGTTTCCATTTTGGGATTCTTGAGTTAGCAGATTTCCGATTTTCGAACCTTTAAATCCCCAAATTGGAAAATGGGTGTATGCAAAAATCAAAACAGTTGTATCAAAACATCAATTCCCATTCCCAAATCGCGATTTCGATCCTAATCCTTCATGGGTCTTCTCTGTTTTCCACACAGATGGCCGGAACATCGAAGAACTGGAACAGCAAGAAGAGGAACTGGAACAGCAAGAAGAAGGCGGCATCTGTGTCAAATTCCGATTCGGAGGAATCCTACTCAAGCAGCAGCCATGGGAAGACCGTACAAAGCTTCACCCCATCAACACCACCACCAACGGTCACCAACTTCAGGACTGCAAAGAGAAGAAAGGGAATTCCTCATAGAGCTCCTTTGGGAGGACTTACACTAGAATACTAGAATAGCAAATATACACCCAATTCTCAGTGTCTATTTAAACCGCTAGTAAGTATAAATCAACACACGCGCTTTATACGTAGAAGGCCGGTGTTGGAATGTATGGTGTATATACAAGAAAGAAAAGAAATATGAAAGAAAATAGGGTGGAAAGAAGAAGAAGAAGAAGGGTAGTGAGGGTAAGTAGAATTACTTGAGATATGTTGGAAATGTAAATGTAAATATGGAAATGTGAGGGGTAGAAATGTAAAAAGAATGTTTCTATAGGTATATGGTATGAAATAAGAGATCCGTCTATGTGCTCTGTACAGAATCAATTTGCTTTTTTGGGAGGTTGTGTTTTTTGTGGCTTAAAACTGTGGAACACGAGGCGTGGGGTCCACCGGGGGTGGCTGAATTCATCGAACGGCCGCCCGCATTACGTGGCGCCCGAATCGAATTCTGTAGTAGTGGGGACGTGGCGGATGCTTATTTGCAGGAGGGAGTTACGGCTTTTGCGGGTGCCGAGGGTCTTCGCGACGTAAAATGCCTAAGCTTTGCGGGACCCACTATAGGTAAATCCACTCCTTCCATCTGGTGGGAACCCTTATTTGAACCGTAGATACAAAAGATGAGTCTGGTAGAAGTCTTTTATGCTTAGGGAACAATGAAAATTGCTCCTAAAATCGCCGAGTGTACTGCGCCTGAGTTTTAGGTCAGGCTCATTTTTTCTATTTTCACTCCCTGATTAACGGATTGGATGAAAGATACAGAGCTTGATTAACCTATGGGAGAAATGCTATTTATCACATTGTTCCCTTGTGTGTGGCCCACCTGATTTGTAAATGCAGTTGATTTTAGCTAAAGATACTAGAATCGAGAATGGAACCTGATGTACGGAGTGGATTTCCATTTTCGACATAAAAAGTGGAGGGCCCATCGCTTGAATGCTTTACGCGCTGCGTGAAGCAGGTGTTGGGACAATGCGGTCTGCTTGGCTTGGGCGCGACTTGAGTGAGAACCCGGAACCTAGTGCCCATATTCTCTGTATATCCACGCAGTCCATCTGTTTCTTCAGATTATCAGATTAGTTTAGGGATGCAATTTTTAAGTGAACCACACCACAAGAAACAATGCTCATTGAAAGCCTACCTTTAAAAAGTTCCTAGAGTCCACCGTAATGTTTATTGACCATCCAATCTGTTGATATGGTCACATAGGCAGAGATGAAAGGAAAAAATAAATATCAGGTTGATCGAAAACGGTCATTAACCAATGTTTCTTATGGTGTGGTCCACTCGAAATTTTCATCTTTTTCATTTTTAGTATCATGTCATAAAATAAGCCAGAAAAGCAGATTTACGGCATGGATATACAATTCATACATGTGTCCCACCCACCTAGCTGGTTCCGGGTCTCACCCAAGTCGCGCCCATTTGGCTTGGGCGTAACGCTCCTTTGTTAGTTTTACACCATTTTAGAAATGGTGGTCCATATCACATAATATCAGCTCGTGTGATTGATATACCACCATCCAGTCCATAGATGCCAGTAGAATGACACTGATGAAGAAATCGTAGCCATCGAATTAATGCATGAATGGTTAAAGTAAAAAAAAGTTTTATGCTCTAAACTCGGGTAGGCAATAACAAAAAGTTACAATCAGCATTAGCAGTGGGATTTTTCCTTATACAGTTGGTCGGTAAGGCGGTCACCGTTCACATATGCCACGTGTACGGTTGAACAGTTACCACCTTATTGGCATGCCAGTCTTACCCCTTGACTGGGTAGATAGTTGTCGGGTACGGGTGAGGCGGTTGTATATAGCCGTCCTCGATGAATCTTCGACACTCGACCCGATTCCTCGTTTAAAAAGCGTCCGTGCTTCCATACTTCGCGTGGGAACGTAGGGAATTACCTCGCCTAGATACCTACCACCCCTCAACCGTCACGTGGGTGGACTTTCATTAGATCTACACCGTCCATCAGGTATACTGTCTCATCTTCACTTTGTATCCAAAGATCATGAAGATCCAAAACGTAGGTAGGCCTCACCATAGAAAACAAGCTGGTACGGGGACGTTTACCGTTAATTTTGTGAAGGGACGACCGTGGTGTTCATATGCCATCCAATCCAGCCCATCTGATGTGCCTAGGATGAAAGGATTCCATCAAAATCCCAGTATGCTAAAATCAGGTGGACAAGCCCACGAGAATTTAAACTGGGTGGATCACCAGAGGGTTGAATCAGCCTATTTTTGGGATGAAGGACAAACAACGGTGGATGTGCTTGATGGACTCATTTATCATCGCTGGAGAAAGTCACTCGAAATCGGATTGCGAACGGAGTTACTCAGGACGCTCTTATCGTCCTGAATAAACTCAGTTGGGACTACTTGTGAATGTATGTGGCTTATCTACACCGTCCATCCGTTTTTCCAGCTCGTATTAGCCGTTGAGCCCAAACTTAAAGGATACCCAAATCTCAAGTGTATCATACCATAGGAAACGGTGGGAATAATGATTTCCACCGTTGAAACCTTCATAGGGCCCACAGTGATGTTTATTTGTCATCAACCTGTTCATAAGATAAAAAAGACATGGATGAAGGGAAAACACAAATATCAGCTTGATCCAAAACTTTGGTGACCTCCAAGAAATTTTCAATGGTTCAGGTTTAATTCAAACTGTTTCCTGCGGTGTGGTCCGCGTAAGCTTTGGATATGCTTAATGTTTTTGTCTCAACCCCTAAAATTATATGTTAAAATGGATGGACGGAGTGGATAAAATACAAAAATCATGGTAGACCCCACAGAGTTTACTCAGTACGCTAAGCGTCATGAGTAACTCCGTTCGCAATCCGCTTCCAAGTCACTCATGGTAGGTATCTGCGCGAGGAAAGCAAGCACTTTGCTTTTAAAAAGTAGCACCCACGTGCGAATTGCTTGTGACGTTGCATGGTGCAGTAAAAAAAAAAAAAAAAAAGCCAATTGACTGTGCGTCGGGAGCTGCGCGGGCCGCATTGATTCACGTGATAAATCTACTCCGTCCATTAGTTTCTAAACATCACAATAGAAGACGAATCCAAAAGTAAGGCTGATCCATAAGTCATGTGGGCCACACCACGCAAAAGAGTGAAAAAGGAAACGTCCACAGTTGAAACGTTCCATGAGGTTTATATGCTGTCCAAACCATTTATAGGTTACTGCCACGTACTGAGAGAAGCTCTAGGAACTAATATCATATTGATACAAAACTTCTATGGCCCCCGCAAAGTTTTCAATGGTGAACGTTCAATCCCTGCAGTCTTGTGTGGTATGGCCTGCGGTCTGATTTTTGAACTCCTATCTTACTGTGATATTGAGAAACTAATGGACGGAGTGGATTTGTCACAGGCATATCTGTGAGCCCCACACATCTTTCAACCACAGGAACTTCCCTAGGCCGGGCAGAGGCAATACGTTCCCCAGTAAAAATCATTTCATGTTAGCAAAGTTGTATTTCGCATCAGCTCCTGTTTCTGCCGACTTTGAAAAAAACATGATTTCAATCATTTTAGCTTCAGAGGATCTTTCATAATCAGGATCTTAATTTTGGTGGGCCTCTGCCCTCCCTGTAGCAGGATGTGGATTGCCTCCAACCCCCGAATCGCCCACTGCACGAAGTTCATGTGGCCAAAAAGTTTGGTGGAACTCATCGTAATGTTTGTGAAAACTGCACACCGTCTATCTATTTTGCAGACTCATGTTAGGCCATGAACTTAAAAATATGGCAGATTTAAATCTCAACTGGACCACACAACAGGAAAAAGTGGGGAGGAAAATGACCCTCACTGAAACAATCCACTATGATATATAATTATATGGCATCGAAACTATTTATAAGATCTTCTGGGATGAACTGGACATATAAAAATATTAGTCGGACCCAAAAGTTTTGTGGACCTTGTGAACATCTCAACGGAACGAGTTTAATCTCAACTGCTTGATGTCATGTGGCCCACTTGAGTTTCTGATATGCTTCTATTTGGGTTAATGTTCTAAGATTAGCTAGAAAAATAGGTGGGTGGGGTGAATTTCTCACAAACATTACGGTGGGCCCCACCTAAAACTCATTTTCAAGTGGGGGTTGATCTTCGGTGTTGAGCACTTGTAGTACATATCAACCTGTTTACAAGTTATTGGATTACAAACTATATTATGGTGATAGAGGTTTGATTAATTGAATACATCCCAATGTATTACAATAAGGTATATTAAGACTAGCTGTTTGATTTGAACCTTTTCACTACCACAAAAATCTTGTTTGATAAACCTATCCTGGGTTGAGGGATGCACAAAAATACTCTCAAAATGAAATATTTTAACCTATTCAACATGCAATGGTTATGGTGGCCATTATATTCAGAGCAAAAATACAAAATTATAAAAAAGAGAACAAAATTATTAAAAGGCTGTCATTATTCAATTGAAAGCCTTTATTTGTTGTCTTTCCACCATATAAAGTGAGGCTTTTAATATACATCATTTGAATCATTGAAAGATGACCCATATTCAAAGGCTGAAGTCCTAAGGTGTTGTATTGCTACATGTTGTGGGGTACCAAACTCTCTGGCGATAACCTTTGCCATACTTTAATGATATCACGAGCTAGCTAGCATTGAGAATTTCACTTGTTAACTTAACCACAAGATCATTTTGACTCATAGGACATTACTAAGAACACCTATTATCTGATATCCAGCCCAGTCGATCATTTGGTGGGGCCAGTTTTGATCGTTGCCCATAAGGCCCATGGACTCATCATGGAGATCACACTCGTGCGAGGAAATGGATGGCTTGAAAGAGAAGCACAAAACAACTACATACAATATCTCAAAAGTGTTTGGACCACTGGATGGATGGGCCAGCTTGGATGGTTTTGACTTCATAAATTGATTTGGGTATTACCAAAGCAGAAGTGTATCCCTAATCTTTGATCACGAACATGGAAGGAGGATAATTTTGTAGTGATGGGTGGGTCCAGTCCTGTACTGTTGCTGCGTTCCACCTTTTCACATCTCCATCAAAACGACAGTTTGGATCACTAGACCCACTTCTGAGTACGCTTGCATATGATTTGACGGAGAAATATTGTATAATTCCTCCAAAATTTACCAGAAAATGCGCTGGAACAATGTAGAATTCTGATGATGGGGTGAGCTGGACCATCCATGTATTGGGACCCAGCATGATGGACCACATGGGAAAAGGCAATGGAATTGATCAGACCGCCTGTATTCATAAATGCACATTCTTTGTTAGTTTTAGCTGCCATTTTATTTGAGGCACCAGGTGGAGTCCAGTGTGTTGGGATAAAAGGCCCCCAGCAGAAGAAAAGCCAAACACACACAGCATCAAATTGAATGAAACAAGCAATACAATGCAATCACAATGCATGCAATCAATCACATATAGATAATTCGAATTTAACATGGAAAAACCCCTCACAGGTAAACAATCATGGCACAAAGCGTGACGCAGGGAGGACGTGGTAGGTCGATCACCGTCTCCCTAACCGATAGTTTCTCGAATCCACGAGAAGAAATAAAAGAAAAAAAAAGAAATAAATTCCGAATAATTGATTTATTGATAATTGAATGAATAAAACGGAATTACAATGCATATAAATAGGAAACTAAACCCTAGGTAAAGTATCAAAATCCAACTCCAACTAAAACTCCTAGAAAACGCAACTTACTATAAATAGTAAACTTACTATTTATAGAAGTCGTTCAATCCTACTAGAATTCTTGGTTTTCGGCCAAAAATAGAAAGTTATCAAACGGCCTCAACCACGTTGTTCTACGAAATATTCTAAGCCCTTTTCATGTTAGGCACTAACTCTAAAACCCTACAGATGCAAAGTTATGATCGAATTAAAACT